>OZ026618.1:4787940-4967940 GCA_964020975.1 Hermodice carunculata
ATGTCACAAAGGTGAACAAAATTTATGTTTTCGCCATCTTAACAGTGTTAAGAGAAACTAAAATTAAGCCTGATTTCGATAGTCACAATGGAGTTTTAACTGCTATTGTTTAAAATCTGGAAACTACTTTAGGTTCTGTCTATTCTCAGACAGGCGTAAATATTGATTTGATCATTTAAAGTGGTGTGATTATATTTTTTATGACGCAAAGTAGCTCTTAATTCAAGAAAACAGAAACATACGTCACAACTAGATGCAGCACTTGATTCTGCAAGCTGACTTCCCACAAACTGCAACTGAGTATTCGAACTGTACACAGCTCAATTCCTGTGCACTTTACCTTTCAATGCTATATTTTTTTTAACCCGACGAAAAGGAATTGATCCTTATTGAAGCCAGTAGCACTGCGAGGCATATCCCATGTTAAAAGGTCCTCATGTGTAGTGTTCAAAGTTTTTCAAACCGAATCTAAATTGATTATACGCAGAATATGCCGCAAAAATTAATTGGTTCTGATAGCTAGACGTATGTCTACTATTATCACTTTATGGGTACCTGGCTGGAGATTTGTGTCTCGTGGCCAATTCTATGATGAATGTATATATATATATATATATATATATATATATATATATATATATATATATATATATATATATATATATATATATATATATTTTTTTTTTTTTTTTTTTTTTTTTCGTCAAACAGGAGGCTGGATGAATTCTCATTCTCAGTGAAACACAATTTTCGACTTTGGAAAATATTTAACGAGACTTTATTTTCAGGTTGGTTTAAACATATTTTCTTACAACACAATTGGGAAAAAGGCCGGAACACAGGCTGATTTTAACTTTATTCAATTTTTATTACTTCAGGCAAATTTGAAAATATATATTTATCTTTTCTTCACCCTGCATCCTGTCATAATTGCTAAATATATAGCTTATCTTTAAAAACGTATTTTTCGGCAAGATTGTTACAAAGTCCTTTGCAAGTATATGAACAGTTTAGTACTTTTGCACTTACATTGTATCACTATTTAGTTACACTTTGAGCTTTATATATTTGTAAATATACCTACCCAATGGGGAGGTGTGGGATAATTGGTTTACAGATGCTGGACACAGACAGTATCCCTGCACTAGCTGCTCAAGGTGTATTCGGAATTAATAAAAAGCTGCTGCGTTGAGATAAAAACTGAAACTGAAAAAAAAATTCTAAAGGTTAACCCTGGTGCGGTCAGATTACAGGGTCAACCTGAGGTCAACAGTCACCCCTGGACTGTATTTAGAAATTGTAAACACGTGATTTGAGAAGTCAATATGGTAATCTGTTCAACTATTACTAATTACTATTGCTCAATGTAGAACACAATGTACATTGTTGTTGCATTGGTGCGTTTTTTACGTTAAGGGCATAGGGGTAAAACCAATCATTGCCCCCTCCCTAATCGTGCGAACAATATTTGAACTTTTGGTTTGGCTTTCCACATTCATAGCAGAAAATGTTAAGCCCATTTTTGTGCTTGCACTCTGATTTTTTGTGCCCTGGCACCCCACATACATAACATGAATATGTCTTGCTTTTTTCTACAGGGTAACCAAAAACTCTTATCCTGGACCAATCATTTCTGAAAGTTTTAGTGATAGAAGGTCCTTTTTCCTTATCTGTTGCTCTCCACTGCCCACGTTGGCAAAAACCTACTTGATTTTTAGATTTCTCTTTTTTGAGATTTGGTAATATGTGGTGCAGATTTGATTTGCTTATTGTACCCAAAAATTCTATAATCCATATATCTTTACATTTATAATCATATTGAATTCATGGGGCTGTAAGCAACAGAATGAAATCATCAAAGCACGAAGTTTTCAAATAAATTCCACCGTCGACAATCCTCATATTTTGATTACACACGTCTGTTCCATAAATCTGTTTTGGAAACTGTTGACGTCATATGGAGAGAACTGGTTTCCAATTCAGCTCTGGTGCCCGCACAGGTAACTTGACCATAGCACAGAACAGAGGCATGGTACGGTTGTTTGCCAGGAGTACTATTTTTATGTGACGGGCTCTTATAAATGATTTCATGGTGAGAAAACGACGAATGACATTAAAATCATACTGTGTCGATCAGTGTACTTTAATTTAAGAAAGACGTCATATTTTGTAATTTTGTTTTTGTGGAAGCATTTATATAATGCCTAAATCAAAGAAGAATGAAAACGGTAAAAATGGAAATTACACAAAACAAAAATAAGGGAGTAGGGTAATATGACCTCATCATATTCCATTTTTTTGGAAAAATGTGCTGTTTTTCTTTCATATATGATATCCCGAGACCTTCCCCCCCCCTTTTTTTTTTTTTGATACGTAAAGCAAGTATAAAGTTCACAAATATGGGAACTTGTGACACATCTTATGTCTGGATCCAGATAATGCTCGCAGCCTTTTTTTGCAAAAAAAAAAAGTGAATAATTTGAAATTTGTGCATATTTAGACAACGACAGCCACACTTTTTATCCTTTGTTTACTTCACTCAATGCATCCTGCATGCTAGAGGCAAGCTTTTTGTTGTCTCCGTAAGAGTTTGTATAGTCTTTGAGCTAAAGCTTCATTTTTGTAAAATTCTCCAAACTTAATGGCCATTTTTGGCATTTCTATCAATAAAACGTCCTGTCATCAAATAGACAACAACAACCACCATTTTCTGATGTAAAATAGGTTTATCTTCCATAAAAAAAAAGCAGGTCGTGCCTTGTTCTACCTTGGGGAGGGGTATCTCCTTAACTAAGCCTCTTTTTGGTGTGTTTGCCGCTTTACTATTAATTTGAACTTGACGGGTGTCTTGAAATGCATATCAATAAAATATCATTGTATTTCGTATGTACATGGCTTGCTGCATTCAATGATCTATTTATTTGGCACGCAGTCAGGAAATATAACATCGCAGGCAGGTTTTAGATTAACGTTTATCAATACTGCTACGCACAACTTGGCACAAGGGGGCCTCATCACACATTCGAAGGGGCTGCAGCTCCTTACGAAAAGATTTATTGCTTCAGATGTGCTATTTTAGTCGTTATACATATATCCAACTTAAGTCCTTAGACAAGACGGGAGCAGAAAAGGACATTTCTTTTTTTTCTTTCCTTTTTTTCTTCAGAAAACAACTGAATGACATGACGCTTCATATTCTGGAACAACAATGTAAATTACATGTAGATTAGGCCTGCAGGTTCCAAGACTGGCTACAAAAACCTTTAACTAGCCTTGACCACATCACTTTATCCTGTGGTTGCTTTGAAAATGTTGTCACAAGAGAACATATTTGATTAAATGTGTTGAAGACCCTTCTACAACTTCTCCTTTCTGGGTACCATCATGTCTGGCAATTCTCGTGATTGATACACGTACCTGACAAATGTTAAGCAATGATAATGGCTGCGAGTCCATTAAAAAAAGAAATGTCATTTTTTTGCTCCGATGTTGTGTAAAGACTTAAATTAATTACATGTATATGTATAACGCCTAAAACAACATATCTGAAGCAATATGTCTTTTCGGAAGGATCTGCAACACCTTTTGATGTGTGATGGACTTGTAGTCATTATCAACATGACGAGTTATTAACCTTTAACTGGGGACATGTAAATACGCTCGAGTCTGTGCAGTGTCTTTACCACATAAAAAAATACTAATTACCACATGCATTACACTTTACAGCATAGCACCACATAACATAGTCTATTAACATCATATAAAAGACTACCAACACCACATAACAGTGTGCCAACACTTTACAACAGTCTATCAGCACTATATAACACAGTCCACCAACATTGTATAACACAGTCCACCAACACTATATAATAGTCTATCAGCATTATATAACACAGTCCACCAACACCGTATGACACAGTCCACAAACACTACATAATAGTCTATCAGCATTATATAACACAGTCCACCAACACCGTATAACACAGTCCACCAACACCGTATAACACAGTCCACCAACACCTTACAACAGTCTTTCAGCACTATATAACACAGTCCAGCAACAACGTATAACACAGTCCACCATCACCGTATAACACAGTCCACCAACACCGTATGATAGTCTATCAGCATTATATAACACAGTCCACCAACACCATATGACACTGTCCACCAACACCGTATAAGACAGTCCACCAACACCATATAATAGTCTATCAGCATTATATAACACAGTCCACCAACACCATATGACACTGTCCACCAACACCGTATAAGACAGTCCACCAACACCATATAATAGTCTATCAGCACTATATAACACAGTCCACCAACACCGTATAACACAGTCCACCAACATCGTATAACACAGTCCACCAACACCGTATAATAGTCTATCCGCATTATATAACACAGTCCACCAGCACCATATAATTGTCTATCAGCATTATATAACATAGTCCACCAACAACATTTAATAGTCTATCAGCATTATATAACACAGTCCACCAACACCATATAATAGTCTATCAGCATTATATAACACAGTCCACCAACACCATATGACACAGTCCACCAACACCGTATAACACAGTCCACCAACACCATATAATAGTCTATCAACACTATATAACACAGTCTACCAACACCATATAACACAGTCCACCAACACAGTAAAACACAGTACACAAACACCATATGACACAGTCTATCAACACCATATAACATAGTCCACCAAGACCATATAACACAGTCCACCAACGCCGTATAACAGAGTACACAAACATCATGTGACGCAGTCTATCAACACCATATAACACAGTCCAACACTATATAAAACGCTCTACTAACGACATATATTAGTGTACCAACACCAGACAACAGTCTACCAACACCATATAACATAGTCTATCAACACCATAAAACAGACCATCAGCATCATATAAAACTGTCTGTCAACACCATATAACACAGTCTATAAACATATAAAATTATACACCATAAAACAGACCATCAGCATCATATAACACTGTCTATTAACACCATGTAACACAGTCTATAAACATATAAAATTATACACCATAAAACAATCCATCAGCATCATATAACACTGTCTATTAACACCATATTATCAACGAGTTCTGCCATGTGGTATCCAGTGTGAGTTGATTACTTCATATCGTCAACAAAACACGCTATAAAATGTTTATCTCATGTTTGTGTCGATTTGTACATTTCAATACACAAAGCAAAAATAAGAACGACATTTGCAGAAAGTTTTACTCCTCATCAACACAATTACCGATGAAACCGGAAGAGTACCGATACCACTGAAAGAGTGCCGATACCACCGGAAGAGTACCAATACATCATATCGCGGCACTGTAGCTTTTAGGCCTATGATACGCTATTTATACAAGCCTGTTATAGTACTAAAACCGACCCAAACATTAGATAAAATACTCTCCCAGCACCATATACCAATGTACCAACACCATACAACAGTCTACCTACACCACATATCACAGTACCCCAGCACCATATAACGTAGTGTACCAACACCATATGACAGTCTGCTAGCACAATTTATAGTCTACCAACGCCATATAAAACGGTCCACCAATACCATGTAACACAGCCTATAAACATCATGCAAGGCAGTCTATCAACACCACATAACAGTCTATTAGAATCATATAGGTCTACGGACATAATATAACAGTGTACCAACACCGAATAAGAAAGTCGATAAACACCATATAAAACTGTCCACAGGCACCATATAACACAGGGTCACAAAATCATAGAACGGTCTACAAAACTATTTTACAGCCTACCAACACATTCCGCCAATAATGCTCAACTGTTTATATTATGGACCTTTCATGAAAAACTTTTATAAACTCTTTGTATGAAGTGGACAAGATGTCCTATACAGACATCAAGCATTGAGACCCTGAGCAAACATTTCTATACATTTTAATATCATCGGGATTGCAGACAACAGTTCCACTGTCAAGGAAACAGTAACAGCTTTAACAATGATGTAACTAGAGCTTGAACAGACCCTGTCTGCAACAATAAAAGCAGGGGACGAAGTATGCATCAGTTTGGGCCTCAGAGCCACGCCTCGTCATGAAGATGGACACAGGCTTTCTTAAACTTTAGACCAAGAGCAAATACCATTGTGGACAAACTGTTGGACAGCACAAAGGAGAGTTATTTGTTATACTTTGAATGTGCAGCACTAAACGGATTATTTATATGCCAAGGTACTGACCAGTGACCACTGCACAGAATGAGACAAGAACTTTAGTATGTTTCCAACGGAAAACCTAGATTAAAAAGAAAAAAAATGAAACATTTACCAAT
The DNA here is from genome assembly GCA_964020975.1 of Hermodice carunculata. Lineage (NCBI taxonomy): Eukaryota > Metazoa > Annelida > Polychaeta > Eunicida > Amphinomidae > Hermodice > Hermodice carunculata. Next base: position 4,794,313 of record OZ026618.1, read on the forward strand.
AGTTGGCCCAAAGTTTGATACTGTCAGGCTATGAGCGAATATTCACTTAGACCTTTCAGGGTTGCTCAAGGGGACAAATCTCATAATTTACATACCAAAATGAAGTTTCAATCCATATGGGGAGACAAAAAATAGGCCAGGAGAGCACCAGGTGAGCTTCATTCTACATTCTGTTTTTCAAGAGCTCCGAAGACCAAATGCATGACGAGACTTAGGACTCAGGAATTATTTATTAAGCCACATACACGTCCATACATAATAAACGAATAATAAAAATCTCGTGACCCGTTCATTAAGATAGAAAAAAAACTTGGTTGCTGTTACGATGGCCACCCACTATGTTAAAATGGTTACTGAGTAACTTGACTTGCATGAAGAAAAATAAAACGCAATACCTGTCTGGAGAGCCATTCATTTAGTATTGTTGTACTACTTGGCAATCCAGGTGAAATAAATATGTTTAAAATAAAATACCTACTTATGTTAGGTTTGTCGGGATCATGTAAGAGTCACGCTGGTTTTCACTGGTTAAAAACAGCTGTCTGTTTATGTTACTTTTTGGCTAGTCACGCTTGATTTTGCTGGGTAAGCCTGTCGGGTTCTTGCCAGATGGGCATATAATGTGGGGGATCACAATGGCTTTTACTGGTTAAAAACAGCCGGGTTTTTTATGTTTTTGGCTAGGCACGCTCGATTTTGCTGGGTTAGCCTGTCAGGTTTTTGCTAGATATGCAGATCATGTTAGGATTACGCTGGTTTTCACTGAGTAAAAAGTCTTGTTATTTTTTTCTATGTTGGGATTTTTCTGCTTACCCAGGATTTTGCCGAGTAAACATATAGGGTTTTCACTGGGTATGCAGGATTTTGCCGAGATCACGCTGGTTCTCACTGGGTTAAAAATTAGATGAATTATTTGATTCGGGGCATAGAGACAACAGCCTCTCATTTTGCGGGGAAATAATAACATCTCAGCAATGAAACTGAGTAAATACTGGAAAATATCGGGGATCTGATCCATGATGCTTTGCAATCATTCCTATCATGCTTTGAATTTGAGTGAGTGTGTGATTTTAGGTCTGTTGGAATCATGAAGAGTAATTCAGATACTTGGCAAGCTTTCAGGACAAACCGGGCCAAAGTAGCCACTCATATAAATTATAAGTAAGTTTGTTGCTAATGTTATTGTGCACACATACATCATTCTTTGTTGCATATTTCCACTTTTGCATATTGGAAAGCAGCAGAGACTGGGGGTAGAGGAAATGGAGGCTAGTATAAAAAGGAACTCTCGAGTAAATGCTGGGTAGATGTCTTAGAGAATCCAGCGAAGACCTGACAAAAAGCGGCAAAGCACATCATTTTACCAAGCTGGCTAGCTTGCTAGCCAGGGCACTATCTGACTGACTGACGGGATTTGTGTTGGGGGGGGGGGGGGGGGGGTTGTTAAGTTTAACCTAGTACTACCTGAATATAACTATTTATTTCCTGCTGTAAATTAAAACAAACAGCAAAATCCTCTAAACAATAGCCCGTCCTGTGCTGACCTTGACATTCAAACTATAAGCCCCATCCTGGTCTAGAGCTAACCAGAAATTCTCCTATACAATTTTGAAACAGCTGCACAAACGGTTTTGCAGAACAAGACCAACTTAGGTTAAAGATTTTTTTAAACCCCCCCCCCCCCGTGTCACCTATTCAACAAATCCCTGAAGTGTTCTAATATAATGCAATACCATTTTAAATAGAAGTTTCAACGATTTTTAAACAAGATTCTGCAAAAAGATAAAAACATAAACAAAAAACTGAACAAAGAAATTGCTTAGAAATCCGAAAATCAGTATAGCAACTTGAACAAACTTGGCACAGACTTGCCTAAGGTACATCCCAAACATGTTCGATTGACGGTTTTGGAAAACCTAAAAATGTAAAAAGAAAAAAAAAGTGAATTACCAGTGCAACTGGTACACAAATAAAGGTCCAGGAGCACAAAGAACTTTCCTCATGCAATTGGAAAGCAATTGGCCGAGCGTTTTCGGAGATAGGTTTTTTTTTTTGTTTTGTTTTGTTTTTGTTTTTGTTTTGTTTTTGCTTTGTTTTTTCTTTTTTAAAGATTTGATCAAAATAATTTTAATGTAGAAAATCCACAAATCACTAGCGCGTGAAAAGACTTGATGGAAACCCTACAAGACAGACCCTTACCAAGTTTGAAACGAATATGGTCGACGGTTTTGAAGAAGTCGGAAATGCAAAATGTGCACGGACGGACGACTGGTCATCACCCATCCTAAAACCTCACCTGATTGACACGTCAGCCACGGTAACAAAACATCTTTTGCCGCAGAAGAATTTTTAAGAAAACAAAAACTGTATCAAAACATTAAAAGGCACACTTAAAAATTTCATATTTTTCACAGATGCATCCTTTAAAATGTATTTATACAAGAGAACTGTGACAGTCCTGCGCTGAATTGACCTTACATGCACAGACTGAAGTGGTCCAGTGAACATCAGAATATTAAGGTCACCTTTTTTTAAAGGCCACCATCATTGTTGCAAGCTTAAACGTATCCCTCACAAACTTTTCCCAAATTTGCAATAAATTTGTTAAAAATTAAAAATGACAGCACCATAATGAGATGAACCAATTTTGTGGAGATCAAGTTCACACGTATCCCCAATAAGTTTGAGGAGGACCCAACTTACACTGTGAAAGGAAAAGTCAAGAACAGTGAAAAAAGAAGCACAGCGCCATCTATCGAACAAATAAGGGGTACGCAGCAGTGTTTTGGTACAATTTCAAAGCAACAGGCCTAGCAGTTCTGGAGATATTTTTAAATCTTTTCCTGAAAAAGCACGAAAATCATGAAACTCTAAAAAACACTGGATCGTTACTAATTGAACATATATGGTAGATACCCTTCTAAGTACATCCACACATGGTTTGAAGTGAATCGGGCTCACGGTTCTTGAGAAATCAAAACTGCGGATTACCATTTCAATCCCCAATTACTTACATTCTGAATTGCAACGTATCCATAAAACAAGTATCCAAACTGAGAACTTCGTTTACAATCGAAATTTAGAGCATCACCAGCTAATGGACCCTGTTAAACACCCCAACAATCTCGATTTCCAGTTTCAAAACAATTTGAGAGTTGTTTTGGACGTATAAAAATGGTGAACACGCAGAAAAAAAATGGTATAGATAAATAAATTAATGAACAAATAAACAAACAAGCAAATCTATAAATAAATGAATGAATAAATGAATGAATGAATGAATGAGTAAATAAATTATAAATAAATAAATAAATAAATAAATATATATTTATATATATATATATATATATATATATATATATATATATATATATATATATATATATATATATATGTATCAGCACCACTTGTTAAAAAATGCAAGATGTCAGGGGCCACAGAAGTGTTTCTGTGCAAGTTTGAAACAATTGGCTGAGTGGCTTCGGAGGCTTTTTTCAAGCCCCCCCCCCCAAAAAAGACCCCAAGAAGACTTTGGCATTCCTGTGCTCAGCTGACAGGTACGTATAACCTTGCAATGTTATAAGATTTGCCCCTCCCCCCCCCCAAAAAAAACCCCAGAGAAATTCATAAAAAAAAAAAAAAAAAAAAGTCAATGGATCCATTCAAACAAATCTGCTAGAGACCCAGAGAACGTACATTGCCACCAAGTTTAAAGTCAATCTGACTGATGGTTGCGGAGAAGTCAAAACTGTAAATTAGCATTAGACTGCCCATTCACTTACATAGTAACCAATAGGAAAGGTGCATTTACCGTTAATTACCCGAATTGAAAAAATCGTGAAAAATTAGGAATCCACAGCATTTTCCCCTTGTGAACTACTTCAGTATTTTGTTTGACCCTTTCACAAACAACATATCCAGCTTAATCTGAGTGATGATTCTGGAGAAGAAGTCGAAAATAACAATAACACACAAAAAGTCATTAAAAAAGAAAAAAAAATTAGAAAAAAATCACAGTGCCACCTGATGAACAAATTAAGAACTAGGAGTGTCCCTGTGTGATATCAAAGCAATCGGATAAGCGGTTTCAGAGAAGAAGATTTTTTAAAGATTATCCCCCACCCCAACCCACCTTCACCCCGAAAAAACAAAAAAAATATAACAGGGCTGTGATCAACCCATACTCAGCTTGGGATACAACAAAATAGGCAGACATTTATCAAAGGTACATCACTACCAAGTTTGACAGAAGTCTGGTCACAATTATAGAAGTTATAACCATTACAAGACATTCCCATGTTAAACTTTCCTAATTAAACTGTTTGAAAGATTGTCAAAAGCAAAAACAAGTAATTCATTAAAAATCCAAAAATCACTGGAGCGTGACCATTTGAACAAATGTGCTAGAAACTCACCCAAGGTACATTGCCACCAATTTCGAAGTCAATCTGGATGACTGTTTTGGACTTACATAGCGATCAATATGACAGGTGCATTTACGTATAAGTACCCAAATTGAAAAAAAAAAAAAAATCGTAAAAAATCAGGAATCCGCAGCATTGCCACTTGGCGAACAACATTGTTTGACCCTTCCATAAGGAACATATCAACCAAGTTTCAGCCTAATGTTTGTGACGGTTCTGGAGAAGTAAAAAATAGCACGCACACACACACACACACGATAAAAAAAAAAATAAGTTGCAGCGCTACCGGGTGACCACATTCAAAACTAAGAGTATGTAGGGGTGTTCCTGTGTGGAAGCAATTGGGTGAGTGGTTTTGGAGAAGATAATTTTTTTAAGATTTGCCCAAAATAGAAAAAAAAAATCTAAAAATCCAAAAATTACTGGACCCTGACCATTTAAACAAACCTGTTGGAGAACAACCAAAGGTATATTGCCACGAACTTTAAAGTCAATTTGGATGGTGGCTTCAGAGAAGAAGTGAAAAAATGTGAATTTGCATCAGACTGCCCGTTGAGTTATATAGTAATCAATAGGGATTGGGGCATTCACCGATAAGTATTCGAATTGAAAAAATCGTGAACAATCTGGAATCGACAGTAGTGCCACCCAGTGAACAACTTTGTTTGAGCCTTCTACAAGGAAAATATCCACTATGTTTCAACTTTATCTGAGTGGCGGTTCTGGAGAAGAAGTCGAAAAAGCAAAAAGACACAAAAATTAATAAACAATAAGAAAAATTGCAGCGCGACCTAGTGAAGAAAATGAAAAACTAGGAGTCCCTAAGAGTGTTCCTGTGTCATATCAAAGCAATTGGGTCAGCCGTTTCGGAGAGGAAAAATTTTTAAGACTTACCCACAAAAAAATCCAAAAATATCATAAAAAATATGAAAAAAAAATCACTGGAGCGTCACCGTTTGAGCACATCTGGTAGAAACTCGCCCAAGGCACTTCCCCACCAAGTCTGAAGTGAATCTGGTCGACGATTTTGGAGAGGAAGTCGGAAATGTGAATTGTGGATACCCGACGGATGACGGACGATCACAAAAGCTCAGGTGACTGACAGGTCAGCTGAGCTAAAATCAATGAAGCCTGACCATTTGAACAATCTGCTAGAGACCTACCCAAGGTACATTGCCACCAAGTTTGAAGTTAATCTGATTGACAGTTTCGCATAAAAAGTAAAAAATGTGTATTTCCACAAGATAAAATTCCTGCAGCATTTCAGCAAAATCTGAGTCACAGTTTTGGAGAACACTTGGAAAATAGTGAAAACACACAGAAATCCGCACCCAGAAGACTGTGACAGTCCTATGCCCAGCTGACTTAGTTGCCCTGTAACCTTGGAAAAGAGGTCAAGGTCACTGACCTATTCTGAATCTAACTTTAATAGAGGGCCATTCCGATGTACAAGATCAAAGTCATACTACAAATAGTTCTCAGGTCATCACACGCCCAGTATAATTGATCTTAGTGGCCCTGTGACCTTGAGAATGAGGTCAAGGTCACCAATGTACGGTCCCAATCTGTCCTAAATAGAGGACCTCCAACAAGTTCAACATCAAAGTCCTACATTCCACAGCTCTCAAGTTACGATCAGAAAAGTAAAATTCACGCAAGAGTCTGGGTCCCAGTGACCTTGGGAATGAGGTTAAGGTCACCCATATACTGTCTAAAAACCTGGCCTTTGCTCAGGACAACCATCATTTTTAACATCAAGGTCCAAGTTCAAATAGCTTTAAAGTTGTCAGGTGAACAGTAAAATTTGAGGAAGTAGCCCTATGACCTTGGGAATGAGGTCAAGGTCACTGAACTACTGTCTGCGCCTGGCCCTTATTAAGGACAACTAGCATGTGCAATACAAATGTGCTAGCCATAATAGTTCTCAAGTAACCATACAAACACTGCATTTTATGTACCTCGCCCTGTGACCTAGGAAATGTGGTCAAGGTCACTCACCTACTGTACATGTATCACCCTAATTCCCAGGAGTGTCCTAATGCAATTTTAAAGCAATTAGCTGAGTATATACAAGGATAAAGACTTGAAGATTTGGCCAAAAATGAACAAAAAATCATAAAAAATTCCAAAATCATTGGACTGTAACCATTTGAAGGAACTTGGTAGATACCTATTTAAGGAGCACCTCCACCAAGTTTAAAATGAATCTAGTTCCTGGTTTTGCAGAAGAAGTCAAAAATTGTCAATTAGGATTGCAAACCCTAATGACTTTGTAATCCCTATTGACTTGCATGGTTATCAATAGGCATGTAAAATCAACAAGAAAAAATCCTAAAAAAAAAAAAAAAAGAAAAGAAAACAAATCACTGGAAAGTGATCATTTGAATAAACATGGTAGAGAACCACCCAAGACACATCCCCACTAAGTTTGAAGTGAATTTGGCTAACGGATTTAGATGAGGTCGAAAATGTAAACTACCATTGCAATTCCCATTGACTTAAATAGTAAACAATAGGACTGTATGCACTGACCAACAAGTACCCGAATTGAAAAATTCGTTAAAAGTCAGGGATCCACAGCAACGCCACCTGGTGAACAAGCTTGTGTGACTCTTCCACAAGAAATATATCCACCAAGTTTCAGCACAATCTGAGAGAGGGTTTGGGAGATGAAGGCGAAAATAGCAAAAACGCGCAAAAAATCATAAAAAATAATAATAAAAAACAAATCGCAGCGCCACTTATTGAACAACTTAAGGACTTGGGGTCCCCAGAAGTGTTCCTATACAATTTCAGAGTAATTGGCTAAGCGGTTTTGGAGAACAAGATTTTTAAGATTTCCCCCCAAAATGAACAAAAAAAATTCATTAAAACTCCAGTAATTCGGACTGTGACCATTTGAACAAGCTTGGTAGAGACCCACCCAGACATATTCCAGCCAATTTTGAAGTGGATCTGGCCAGCGGATTTGGAGAAGAAGTTGAAAATGTGAATTGTGGACAGACGACAATGGACAGACAGACAGATGGACGACGGATACCTCACCCTCCTAAAAACTCAGCTCAATTATCAGCTGAGCTAAAAAAATCGAAAAAAAAAAAAAAAAAAAAATTGCAACACCACCTGATGAACAGATTAACAAATAGGCGTTCCCAGAAGTGTCCCTGTGTGATTTCGATGTAGTTGGCAGAGCAGTTTCGGAGAACAAGATATTTTTAGATTTGGCCAAAAAAGGACAAAACAATTCATAAAAATTGCAAAAATCACTGGACTGTGACTATTTGAAGAAACTTGATTTAGACCCACTAGAGGAATATTGCCACCAAGTATGAAGTGAATCTGGCTTATGGTTTGGGAGAAGTCGAAAATGTGGATTTACATTAGAAGCCTATTGATTTACATAGTAAACAATAGGGATGTATGTATTTACTGACAAGTACCCAAAATGAAAAATTCGTTAAAAATAAGGATTCCATAGTAACACCAGTTAGTGAAAAAACTTGTTTTGGCTTTCCACAAGGAAAATTCCTGCAGCATTTCAGCAAAATCTGAGCCATGCTTTTGGACAGGAAGTCGAAAATTAAACACAAACAAACAAAAAAATCCATCAAAAAATGCACAGCGCCACCGTGTGAACAAATTAACAACTAGGGGTCCCCAAAAGTGTTCCTGTGTAATTTCAAACCAATTGGGTGAGTGGTTTCAGCGATGAAGATATTTTTTAAGGTTTGGCCAAAAAAGAGAGAGGAAAAAAAAATTATAAAAAATACAAAAATCAATAGACCACAACCATTTTAACAACGTGGTGGAGACCCACTAGAGGAACATTGCCACCAATTATGAAGCGAATCTGGTTGACGGTTTAGCAAAAGAAGTCGAAAATGTGAATTGCTTATGACACACAACTGGTCTCAGGACTATGGTGTAAGTTCAAGTGATATGGGTCACCTGAGCTAAAAGTTTATAAAAATTGCAGCACCACCTGGTGAACAAATTTAGAACTAGGAGTCCCTAGGAGTGTTCCTGTGTTATATCAAAGCAATTGGGTTTCAGAGAAGATTTTTGAAGCTTTGTCCCAGAAAAGAACAAACAAGAGGCCCATAGGCCTAATGCTCTGCTGGCATCGTGGTTATATTGCACCTGTTCATTTCAAAGCTGTGAGCCCTCAAGCGGCTTCTGAACATATAAAGCTTCATGTAAAACTTGTCCACCAGATGGCATTTCGCTCCACATGTAATCATAGCTTATTTGTGCAATTCATGCGATGAATATTGTTGCATGTACCAAGACAACAATCAGTGAGTCCTTAACTATATGTCCTCAGTGACCTTGGGACAGAAGATCAAGGGCACCCGGATTATGTAATACAAGAGGCCTATAGGCCTCCCTGATGTGTGCTGACATTGCCATTGAAGTCCAAGCTACACCCTGCCATTACAAAATCACCTCTTTTAACTTTACAGGCATGGTGACCTCACAAAAATAGGTCAAGGTCACTGATTTTATATACAATTATCTATATGTCCTATAAATTTGGCAAGTCCAATTCAATTTTTTCAAGATGTGGAATTTTATATCTTAAAACACATTTTGGCTCATAATTTCCATCAAATTATAGGTGGCACCACTAGTTTAATTACCAACTTAGACTTTGAACTCCCCCACAACCCCACCAAATTTGGTGAAGATCTGCTGCAAATTGAAGATGCTAGAGTGTTCACAAAATTTTCATATTTTGAACCCCGTACCGCATATTGTAGGGGGCACCACCAATATCGAAAGGAGCTTAGATTTTAAAACCCCCTGTAAGTCCTGAAAGTTATATTGGGCTGACTTGAAAAGTGAAGACAGTACTGTGGTCACAAGATTTTCATATTTTGACCTGAATATTACATAATACTATGGGTAGCGCCACCAACATTGATGTCGAAGATTTTTTTTTACACTTTAGTAATCCTAAACATCATATGGACCTATCTCAAGGATTGTGGGGTGAGATGACCCCATTATTCAAACTGGCCATTTGACCTTGACTTTTAACTCTGATTAAAAAATTTTTACATTCAAAATATGCGCCCAAGATTCAGCTTTTCATATATAGTCTGTTTGTTCAAATCGGGTCATACCTTTCCGAGGTTATTGAGGCAAAGCAATAAACTTGGACAAGCGCCTAACTCCATAATTACTAGGTCACAGTGACTGCAAAAGCACATCACCAAATACAGTTTTATGTATTATGTAATTAAGTGCAATTTTGAGCTGGAAGCTCAATTCTCTTTGCCATTGATGTCCAAGCTACACCCGGCCATTACAAAATCACCTTTTCAACTTTACAGGCATAGTTACCTCACAGAAATATGTCAAGGTCACTGATATTACATAATATTCTACCTTTGGCCATGGTGTAAATATAATACAAATTTGGCAAGTCTAATACAATTACTTTTTCTTTAATTTTACATCTTAAAACACATTTTGGCTCATAATTTGTCAAATTACAGGTGGCACCACTAGTAGCACTAGCGACTTAAGACTTTGACCTCCCCCGTAATCCCACCAAATTTGGTGAAGATCCGCCAAAAATTATAGATGCTAAAGTGTTCACAAGATTTTCACATTTGACATTATATTACATAATAATGTAGGTGGCGTCACCAATATGGAACTGGGCCTAGATTTTCATACACCCTTTAATTCCTAAAACTTATATTGTGCTAACTTGAAAACTGTGGACCATATTGCACTAACGAGCAAAAGTTTACAGACGAACGTCTCTAGTATGATACACTGATGTAGAAAAACATGACCCATATTCATAAATACCAAACCCAAGAATGACAGCAAAGAGATTCCAGAGTTACCAAAGCATCAACATACATCTTCCAATATCAATGTGAAGAAACAAATTTCATTCCAGACTTCAGACAGGCAGCCACCCACAAAAGGCAACTGGTGGTTTAAACCGGTCCTCTAAACCTTTAAAATATTCATTAAATACAGACTATAATGTTCCCAATATGTATAGGCCCAAACACTCAAAATCCAAATTTTGTCACTTCTGCCAAAAATAAAAAGAGAATCGGTAGGCCTATCACTTTTTGGTTCTTCTGACTAGTTCGTCAGCTGAGTTTATAGCAAAAGTAGAAAGTAGGCCTATATCGTTTTTGTGATATCTATGAATCTGGAACATTATGTAATTAATAAGTTAGGTGATTGAATCACTGATATAGAGTATCAAAATGCAAAGGAGCAGACTTCTACAAGACCCTCACTATACAATTGAAGTACGGATGGGTGGACAGACATGGGCAGTCGCACAAGCTCTGCGACCTTTGGTCAGCACAGATTTTTTAAAAAAATCATAAAAAGTCCAAAAATCACTGGAGCCTGATCAATTGAAAAATGTTGGTGCAGACGCACCAAAGGTACATTGACACCAAGTTTGAAGTGAATCTTACTGACGGTTTCGCAGAACATGTTCAAAATGTAAATAAGCATTAGAATGCCCATTGACTTACATGGTAATCAATTGGAAAGGTACATCTACTGATAAGTACCCAAGTTGAAAAAATCATTAAAAACTTGAACAGGCTTGTTTTCCGACAGAAAATCAAATGTGTCCCTGTGCGCCCTTACTATTCTCACCCTTATTTTTACGAATAGGCATGCTGATTCCAATGATCCACAGATATGGTTAAGGTACACTCTTTATTGACATTTCAAAACGTTGATTTTTGACGAAATGCCCACGTGACCTTGAAAAATAGGTCAAGGTGTTACATCTGCAGTTACAAGCAAGGTCTTACCAAAGTCTTACAAAGAAACATAATCACACAAAATGTAAACCTCTTTAAGACAAATCTTTCTCGAGTGGATCTGCAATGATTTTTAACAAGAGGGCTGTGTGAACAGCCCGTGCCTCAGCTGATCTTGACATTCATCACACTTGCAGCTCTATGAACTTGGGAAAGGATCAAGGACACCATGTTCTGAATAAGTCTGACCTTTATAAAAGAATACTTACATGTGCAACATCAAAGTTCAAGTAGTTCTCAAGTTATAATGAAGAGTAAAATTCATGTATGTTGCACTGTGACCCCACAAACGAGGTCAAGGTCATTCATGTACTGTCTCAGCATGACCTTCATACAGAATAATTAACATGTGTAGCTAACTCAAAACAGATCTCAAGTTATCAAGTAAACAGTAAATATCGTGTCAGTTGTCCTGTGAATTAGCATTAGAATGCCTATTGACTTACATAGTAATCAATAGGAAAGCTGCATTGAACGATAAGTACCCGAATTTAAAATCCTTAAAAGTCGGGAATCCAAAGCAGTGCCACCTAGTAAACAACTGTTTGACCCTTCCGCAACAATATATCCATCACATTTCAGCTTAATCTGAGGGATGGTTCTGAGAACAGGTGAAAAATAGCCAAACCATACAAAAAATTCATTAAAAAAATTACAGCGCCACCTGGTGAACGAATTGGGAACTAGAGGTCCCCGGGAGTGTCTATGTACGATATCAAAGCAATTGGGCGAGTGGTTTCAGAGGAGAAGAATTTTGAAGGTTTGCCCCCCCCCAAAAAAAAAAATCATAAAAAATCCAAAAATCAATAGAGCGTGACCATTTGAACACACTTGGTTGAAATCTACCTAAGGCACATCCCCACCAATTTTGAAGTAAATCTGGTCAATATTATTAAAGTTATGACCATTACAAGAAATTCCCATGTTAAGTTTTCCTATTAAAACTTTTGTAGAGATTTTTGAAAAAAAATCATAAAAAAATCCAAATTCATTGGAACATGACCATTGGAACAACCTGGTAGACAGCCACCCAAGGTACATTGCCACCAAGTTTAAAGTAAATCTGGATGATGGATTTGGAGAAGAAGTCGAAAATGTAAATTAGCATTAGAATGCCCATTGACTTACATGGTAATCAATAGGAAAGGTGCATTTACCCCAAAGGAGCCGACTTGAAAAAATCATTAAAAATCAGGAATCCGCAGCATTCCCACACAGTGAACAACTTTGTTTGGCCCTTCCATTAGAAACATATCCACCAAGTGTAAGCCTAATCTGAGTGACGGTTCTGGAGGAGAAGTCGAAAATATCTATAACACACAAAAATTCCAAAAAAAAAAAAAAAATTAGAAAAAAAACCTGCAGCGCCACCTGGTGAACAAATTAACAACGAAGAGTCCCTAGATGTCTTCCTGTGTGATATCAAAGCATTTGGGTAAGCAGTTTTGGGGAAGATTTTTTAAGATTTGTCAAAAAAAAAACCAACAACAAAATTCATTAAAAATCCAAAAATCACTGGAGCATGACCACGTGAACAAAATTGGTAGAAACCCACCCAAGGGACATTGCCACCAAGTTTGAAGTTAATCTGGATGACGGTTTTGGAGAAGTAAAAAATGTGAATTAGCATTAGAATGCCCATTGACTTCCATAGTAATCGATAGGAAAGCTGCATTGACCGATAAGTACCAGAATTGAAAAAAATCGTTAAAAATCAGAAATCTGCAGCATTCCCACATAGTGAACAACTTTGTTTGACCCTTCTACAAGGAACATATCCGCCATGTTTCAGCTTAATCTGAGTAATGGTTCTGGAGAAGAAGTCGAAAATAGCTATAACACACAAAAATTCATAAAAAATTAGGAAAAAATTGCAGCGCCACCTGGTGAACAAATTAAGAACTACGTGTCCCACGAAGTATTCCTGTGTGATATCAAAGCAATTGGGTGAGTGGTTTCGGAGAAGATTTTTTAAGATTTACCCAAAAAAAGAACAAAAAAATTCATTAAAAATCCAAAAATCACTGGACCGTGACCATTTGAAGAAACTTGGTAGAGATCCACCCAAGGCACATCTCCACCAAGTTTGAAGTGAATCTGGCTGACAGTTTTTAAGAAGAAGTCGAAAATGTGAATTGTGGACGACGGACGGACGGACGGACGACGGACGGACGACGGACGACAGACCCTCAAAAAACCTCAGCTGACTGACAAGTCAGCTGAGGTAAAAAGTGGCCATGTAACTTTGAAAATAGGTCAAGGTCACCCATCTACAATCCCAACCTAGTTGGTATTATGTTACATAAACATGCAAAATTTCCACCTCCTAAGTCAAACCATTGCAGTTGTTGCATCCGTGTCAATTTTAGATGACATGCCCATGTAACCTCGAAAAATATATCAAGCTCACCCATCTGCAATCCAAAGCAAGATCATATATAGGAACATCTTCACATGAAATTTCAACTTCCCAAGTCAAATCATCCTTGATTATCACGTCCACATTGATTTTAGATGAAAAAGCCCACGTGACCTTAAAAATATGTCAAGGTCACCCATCTGCAATCCTAAGCAAGGTTTTATATAGGAGTATCTTCACAAAAGAAGAAGACGAGGAGGAGGAGGAGGAAGAAGAAGAAGAAGTAGAAGTAGAAGAAGAAGCAGAAGAGGAGGAGGAGGAGGAGGAGGAGGAGGAGGAGGAGGAGGAGGAGGAGGAGGAGGAGAAGAAGAAGAAGAAGAAGAAGAAGAAGAAGAAGAAGAAGAAGAAGAAGCAAAAGAAACAGACCAAAGAAACAGACCCAAAAACATTATGTCCCCCCGTTGCAGGGGGAAGACATAATCACGAATCTGTAGCATTAATGAACAACTCTGTTTGATCCTCCCACAGGGAACATATCCTCAAAGTTTCAGCTTAATGTGAGTGATGGTTCTGGAGAAGCTGAAAATAGCACTAACACACATACAATCATAAAAAAAAAGAAAAAAAAAATTGCAACACCACCTGGTAAACAAATTACCAACTAGGAGCCCCTATGGGTGTTCCCGTGTGATATCAAAGCAATCGGGTGAGCCAGTTTAGAGATTTTTTTAAGGTTTAACCGAGAAAAGAACAAAATAAAAAAAAAAAAAGACCCATCCCAGGTACATTGCCATTAAGTTTGAAGTGAATCTGACAAATGGTTTCAGAGAAGTTGAAAATGTAATTGTGGACAGATGAATACGCACAGGGATGGATGGATGGACACACACACCGACGACAGACCATCCTAAAAGCTCAGCTGACAAATGATTCAGCTGAGCTAAAAAAAAAAAATAAATAAATGAAATAAAAATAATAATACTTGCAATACAAAATCCAAAAAATCTCTGGTGTAGAGACATTTGAGAAAATTTTGGAGATACCCACCCAAGCTCAAGGTACAGCTCTCCAAGTTTGAGGTGAATCTGGTTGACAGTTTTGGAGAACAAGTCAAAAACAGAATTCTGTACAGATGATGTACAATGAACAACGTATGGACAGATTACATACAGACAACCACCCAAACATCTTATAGGCTCAGCTGAAAGACAAGTCAGCTAAGCTAAAAAGGGTAATTACCGTACAGTGGTGCCTGCTGTTCCAAGATATTGCCCATTCCAGTCTAGGCCAAATTAGACAGGTGGTATTAATATGACGCTATTAACATGATTAAACAAAGAAACAGAGTCCAGTATGTTCAAAAGGTAGTTTTCTATCATTAACGGTGACCTTGATTGCAGGTATCACTGTCCATGAATACATACAAAGGCAAGTCTAGTATTGTACATAGTTAAAACTTTTTATTCCACCATTAACATTTTCTTATTCACACTAACCAGTCTTTTCACGTCAAGTACAAGGGCTGTATTTAGCATTCATATCATGTGGAAGGCATTTTAATAGAAACAGGGCAAATGCCATATACAAACCATTCTCCCTGTTATTGTGTGGTGCTGATTTGTGCCAGCAGGTACCATAGACAGAGGGCGCTGCGGTGGTAGCTGGCACAGGGAGAGTGCAGATGACTAATCTTGAGACCTGGGCCGAGACGGACGTGTGGTACGCGAGAGGAACCTTTCCCCCTTCCAACGGGCGTCTCCAGGTGTCATCTGACAATACACAAGGTATGTGGAATCTCCACTATATTGGTGTCAGACATCGATTCGAATTTACGCCGATTTACTGATATTTTCTCGGTAATTTCCTGACAAATCAGAGAAGATAATGGACGAGTGTGAGTGCTACATACGGCATTGACGATCGTCCACAGAATCGACGTTAAGATTAGTTTTTAAGGTCGGTTTTCTGATCTTAAACTGGAGTGTTTTCATTCTTAGTTGCTTTGGGTCGGATTGCTGATCCAGGTAATATTTGAATGATTATTTTCAACCATTAACGGCGAAAGTTATTGTATGAAAGAATTTCAAAGATTGCCGCGAAGCAGTATGCAAATGAGGGTTTCTATGGTGATCGCCATTACAGTATACCAGCTGACGTGAGTGGCGGTAAATGTGAACGTCAACATTTGGCAACGCTGTTTGTATACCTGCAATTATTTAGTTATATTTAGCCTTCCTGGATAGAAATTATAGTTTGTGTGCCATGCAAACACAAGTATAACACACACAGCATTTTGATCGGCAGTTTGCTTGTGTTTTGAGGTAGCTTGGACTTGTGCCCATTAGCATAAAATATTCAGGACTGCATACACACTTCTATTTTTTTTTTGTTCGTCACAAGTTTGCTGCAGTAGATCTTTGAAATTTGGTTCCCAGGAAAGAAAAAACTTGTGAGCAGTGTCAACAATTATCATTGTTGAGTGTCACCCATATAATATTTAGAAAGTTTTTTGTTTATTTCCAAACTTCTGGGTACATGAAATGTGAAAAGAAATTTTCTCTTTTCCCTGATGTGCAGCTTTGAAATTCAGTACGGGTTTCTGTGCTGTTGAACTCTGCAGTACATTAGAAAGTTGTATTTTTTCATGTACATGTATTATTGCTGAATCACTTATTTATATTGGTGACTTTCTCTCTATTATTACTACACTGTTGTGTTTGCACATTTGTGTCGCTAAAGTCAAGTGTTACGGAATTCTGTGACATTTATAATTCACACACACACATATTTTTGCGCGTCCATCTTCAATCAACATGGCAAAGATTTTCATCAACGAGGCCACTTTTGATACCTTATTGCAACTGGATACCATTGGGGAGACCAAAGCCAGGATAATTATCAATAAGAGGCAGGAATTTGGAGGTTCTTTCACCAAGGAAAGCTTATTTGGTATTAAAGAGAAGGGCATCGGCCAGTTGTTTGCCAAGCTTTGCGGAGAAGGACGTGTTGATTTTGGAGAAAGCAGCAGGGATGAGAGAATGGAAAATGTGTTGCTCAGTTTGCTGCAAAGACAATCAAGAGCCGATGAAAACTTCTCCCACTTCGGCAATAAAATGGAACAGCGGATTGACACCTTAGCAGCCCAGCTGAATTTATTATCTGTGAGAGCGGATGATATGGAGAAGCAACTAGCTGAAAAAACGGAGAAGGTAAGTGTGGCATCAATGGAAGATAGCCTTCCTCCTTCCGCAGCAGTGGCAGAGGCGACATCAGCACCTAGGTCTGATTTCAAACTGCCACCTCCATTGCAGCGTAGTGATGTATCCCAAATGGATACTCACCACAATTTGTTGCACACTCTAGACTCACTCACAAGGGACAATGTGTATAGTACACATGACCGCGATCGGGAGGCCGATGAAGTTTTGCAAGGTGGCAGAACCAGATCGAATAGAACACGGTTTACTGGGACAAACAAACCAAAGGAGAAGGAAAAGGTGGGGCCTCCTCCGCCTAAACCAGCTACATTCAATGGAACTCAAGACTGGCGGCCGTTTTTTTTGCAATTCGAGAGGTCTGCAAGGAGATACATGTGGTCAGATGAGGCCAAATTAGATAGGTTGGTGGAGTCGCTTAGGGATAAGGCCCTAACGTATTACAGCACGCTTAGGGAAAGTGAGAGGGAAGATTATAACATCTTGACCTCCAGACTCAGTAGAAGGTTTGGCTTGCGTGATCCACCGGTGACCATCAGGCGGAAGTTGCAGAATCTTAAGCAACTTGAAGGGGAGTCACTAGAGGAGTTGGCAGAGCATTGCCAACGGCTTACCACCGACGGATATCCTGACGGTGGGGAACAGTTTTTGGAATCAACAGCTGTTGGGGCATTCCTGAAAGCTGTCTCCTATAAGACAGAGGCTGCTCAAGTATTGAGTCAGGATCCGCTTACGTTAGAAAAAGCCCTGGAGTCACTTAAGTTAGTGATACACAGTCGCGAGATTGTGTTCGGCAATTCTAGCCCAAGAGGGCTCGTAAGACACCTCGAAGTGGATGAGAAAGATCAGCGTGTCCGAGTGCTTTCATCTGCTCAGAGTTCATGCTCCAGAGTGTCATGGGCTGATCAGAACAGGGAACACCGGCAGGAGATGGAAAAGCTTATGAAGGGAAACCAGGACATAATAAGGTCCCTGTTGGAGGAGAACAGGAAGTTCATGACAACGCTCTTACAAAAGACAGTCACAAGCAGTTCTGCTAGTCCAGATAGAGTGTTGGGTTCACCATCAAGGAGGGTGCTAGCAGAGGTTCAGTGTCATGGCTGTCAAGAGCTAGGACACTTTGTTAGGGACTGCCCTAACAAAAAGTCATCTCCTAGAGCTAGTTTTGGTACCCAGTCACCTGGGTCACCAAAAAACTAGGGCGGGCCGGACTTGTTGGTCTACCTCCGACCCTACCTTTCCCAAATGACCAGTTGCCGATGGAAAAAAACTTGTCTCCAGTTAAGTCGGAATTTCTGACTTCTGAGACGGAGTCTCCTGTAGTAGAGAGCGATAGGACCACAATGAAAGAAGTAAGTATACGGTCAGTGCATCAGGGTATGAGCATGGTCGTTCCAGTTCATGTGGATTCCGAAGTGGTGGAAGCGGTAGTGGATTCGGCTGCACAGGTTACAGTGATGAATACAGAATTATTCCACCGCCTTAAGGTTAGACCTAAGGTGTTAGAGGAAGTGCGATTAAAAGGAGCAGCAAAGGAAGGGACAATGTTGGCCAGACATGTGAAAAATGTTCCCATTGTTATCGGAGGTCATTCATATTACTGGGATATGTATGTTGCTCCAATCACTGACAGCTTGATTTTGGGTTTAGACTTCTTGTTGGACCAGAGGTGTAAGGTTGATTTCGACCGTTGTACCTTACAAGTAGGGGATCATCTGATGTCCGCAACTGTGAAGAGGAATGGCGAGGAATCTTTCAGTGTCTCTAAAATTACTTTGGCCAAAAAGGTTGTAGTTCCTCCCAATAGCATCAAACATGCTAAATGCCATTCGACAGTACAAGATGGCCAAGATTATGTGATTACGCCTATTGAAGATTGTTGCGGACTAATTATTCCATCTTTATTGATCACTGCTGGTCCCGAAGTTATCATATCTGTTTTGAATGTGTCTGATAGGTTTCTAACTTTGAAACCAGGATATCTGGTTGGCAATGCCATACCGGCAGATACATCGTGCATTATTGGATCCACTAATGACAGTTGCAGTTGGGATAACTTTTCACCTTGCGGAAGTACTGCAAGATGTGGGAACATTCCAGTTGGTGGTGGAAATGATGAGGACAATGACAAGAACTTGAGGTATAATTCCGAGTATTCTTCATCTTGCGGGAGTTCTGCGAGATGTGAGGATCTTATATCCGTGCAGCAAGTGGGGATGGATCACTCAGAACTTCCAGAGCATCTGCATCAGCTGTATGCAAATTCCACAGAGAATTTAAATCCGAAAGAACAACAACAGTTGCGTGAGCTGTTGATTAGCTATGCAGATGTTTTTTCAAAATCAGACATGGACATAGGCTGTCTTTCAGAGATAAAACATCGAATACCCACCAATGAAGCAGCTCCAATTAAGCAGCGCATGCGCCGAACACCACTTGGGTTCCAAGGTGAGGAAGAAAAGCATCTACAAACCATGTTGGATCATGGAGTTATCACCCCATCCTGCTCGGACTGGGCAGCGGCACCTGTGTTGGTGCGGAAAAAGGATGGTAAGGTCAGATATTGTATCGACTATCGCGAGTTGAACAAGGTGACCTTGAAAGATGCTTATCCTCTGCCTCTGATCGAAGAATGTTTAGACACCTTGAGTGGTAGTGTCTACTTTAGTTCCCTCATTATGGCCTCCGGCTATTATCAGATAGAGATTGATGAGCGCGATAGGCACAAAACGGCATTTATAACCAAGTATGGTTTGTACGAACATCGCCGAATGGCCTTTGGCCTATCAGGGGCACCTGGGACATTCCAGCGAGCCATGCATTTAGTCCTTCGTGGCCTAACGTGGAAAACAACTTTGGCCTATCTTGATGATGTAATTATCCTGGGAAAGGACGTTCCTGGACACTTGCGGAATATCTGCGAGGTCCTGGAGCGATTTCGTCAATTTAATCTTAAGTTGAAGCCAAAAAAATGTCAGCTCTTCCAAACAGAAGTCAAGTTTCTTGGAAAGCTTGTGTCTGGGAATGGGGTTGCTGTTGACCCAGATAAGATTCGTGCAGTGGTTGATTGGCCAGTGCCAAAGTCAGTACGCGATGTTGAGTCTTTTTTGGGATTCAGTAACTATCATCGTGACCACATTGAGGGCTTTGCCGAGATATCCAGAAGTCTGTATCAATTGACAGGCCCTAAAGCCATATTTGAGTGGCATGAGGAACACCAGGCCGCCTTCAAACATCTAAAAGAGGCTCTAACCAAAGCACCAGTACTTGCTTTTCCTAGTACTGAAGGAATCTTCATTTTAGACTGTGATGCGTCCGACTTTTCCATTGGATGTGAGCTCAGCCAGGTTCAGGATGGCAAGGAAAGGACCATCTGTTATGGAAGTTTTGTGTTAACACCTACACAACGCCGATATTGCACCACACGGAAGGAATTGCTTTCCGTTGTTAGGTTTACTAGACAGTTCCGGCACTATCTTCTTGGGCATAATATACTGGTTCGGACAGATCATAACAGCTTGACTTGGCTCATGAGATTTAAAAACATTGAAGGCCAATTGGCAAGGTGGATGGAAGAACTGTCCCAATTCGATATGACCATCTTGCACCGTCCGGGAAAGAAACATATCAACGCTGATATGTTGTCAAGGATCCCTGAAACCTTGTCTGTGTGTGACTGCTATGAGGCTGGGGCTAAACTAGAGTCACTACCTTGTGGAGGCTGTCCATATTGTACCAGAGCACAGAACCAATGGGCTAGATTTGAGGAAGAAGTGGATGACGTAGTCCCTTTAGCAGTACGCCATGTCTCCTTAGAGTCTTCCTCAGTCAGATCTGTGAATTGGGTTGATACATATTCCAATGAGGACATGCAGAAGGCACAGCGGGAAGATCTGGATATTGGGAAGGTTATTTCATGGGTCGAGTCTGGACAACAACCTACAGACGCCGAATTGGCCTTGAGTAGCCCCAGATCCAAGCAGCTTTGGTTGGTAAGTAGTCAGCTGTCTCTGGAGCAAGGAGTCCTTTATTACAGCGTAGAAGATACTGTTCCAAGGAAGTGTCTGATACTTCCTCGCAAATTCAGGGAAGAAGTTATTAATCTCAACCATGATGTACGGTGTTCTGGGCATCTTGGAGAGGTTAAAACATTGGCTCGGGTAAGGGAGTCCTTCTTTTGGCCACGGATGTCATCAGATGTGGTTGAATATGTTAAGTCATGTGCGATCTGCAGTAAGAATAAAAAGCCTCGCCAGTGGCCAAGGGCAGCACTTGGTTCATATCATGCAGGTTCTCCACTGGAAAGGGTTCATATCGATATCCTGGGTCCGTTAGTAAGGAGTGCAAAAGGAAATCTTTATATCTTGGTGCTGGTGGATCAATTCAGCAAATGGATGGAATGCTATCCATTGCCAGATCAATCGGCAGAAACTATAGCAGAGACCATCGTGTGCGAGTTTATCTCTAGGTTTGGTTGCCCGTTGCAGGTCCATAGCGACCAAGGTAAAAATTTTGACGGGAATGTGTTTCATGCCATTTGTGACCTCCTTCAGATCACTAAAACCAGGACAACACCCTATCGGCCATCATCCAACGGGCAGGTGGAACGATACAATCGGGTGATCTTGCAGATCATCCGTTGTTGTATCCGAGGCAATCAAGATACCTGGGACCAAGATCTTGCCCTTTTAGGGAGTGCTGTAAGAAGCATGGTCCATCGTCAAACGGGATTCTCTGCCAACATGTTAATGTTAGGTAGGGAGGTGACAAAACCCGTAGATATCCTTTTTGGGACACATGGGGTGGATTCTCAGGATCGTTCCATACCAGAATATGTGGTCAAGCTGAAAGATCGTTTCAACAAAGTGCATGATCTGGCCCGGAAGAACCTACAGTCAGCACAGGCCAGACAGAAGAGAGATTATGACGTTAAGCTGGCTGAAAGAGCATTCGACAGGGGGGATCTGGTGTATAAATTACACTCATCCTCTAAGATAGGACAGAGCCGTAAACTTAAGTCAATTTGGGCAGGGCCATACTTGGTGACGGAGGTACTGACACCAGTGCTCTATAAAATCAAGGACAGGAAAAAAGAGAGTGTGATACACCACGATCGCTTGAAAATCTGCCAGGATAGGTTTGTCCCCATGTGGTTGCGACGAATGCGGCATAGTCTCCTTGACTTGGATTCCACCATTCCATATGATGACCAGGAGCTTGATGAGGAAGAACAAGGAATGCATTTGAATACCCTGTTTGACACTGCAGGGGATGATGATAATGCTTCTGTTCCCAGTACTTTGATACTGAACAGTTCACCGGATCAACACTGCCAGAGGGATTCCTCAGACTCTTCCAGCGATGAAGAGGGTACGGTGAGCAACATCATTCAGAGCGCACAGGTGGCCACCAGAGGGGGTAGGCAGGTAAGGAGGCCAGCGTACCTCCAGGACTATCGGCAGTAGATTGTTTGTTATATTACAGGACGGACTTCTGTCCTGTATATAGCATTCATTAGGTAACTGGGATGAGACAGTTTTCTGTCTTATTCAAGTGTTAAATAAATAAATGTGGAACTACAGGTGTATGTTTTCATATATAGTTATTGTATATATATGTATATAAATCATTGTGTTATGATTATTCAATATATCTTATATTACAGCATGGATTCTGGTGAAGAGTGGACTGTGCTAGACGAAACCTTTGACAGTGAGGAAGATTGTGATATTCCGCAACAGGTTGGGACATCGCAACGCAGACGGGCATGTCCAGTTTGTCCCCAAAGGGGGGCGCATGTAAAGCGTCACGTGTTAATGGACCACCTAATTTTTTACGTGAGTCCTGATACTGCCTGCTGGGGTTGTGGGAAACAAGAGGCACAACAGTATAAGGTGACCTTCTGGCACATGGCGCAACATGGGAGCACTGATCCCTTGTTCACTGATGAAAAACTGGAAATCTGGATATCTTTTATGAGGGGAGTCATCCAGTTTTTCTGCCAAGAGCTGGGAGAGGATCCTGAAGGTTTGCTGGGCAAGGTGCGCAAACACAAGTGGTATCCAGACAAGACTGCCAGAATCACTGACATTGACCATGCTTTGTGGAATTTCTACGAAGTAAGGAATGGTCTGCCGGAATTGCCAGTTCATGAGGTTTCGCCTCCTAACGGTATCAGCACACTCTTTCATTGGAGGGTGTTATCTCAGCTGCTACTACAAATTCCAAAAGACAGGCGTAAAGCTTTTAAAGAATTGGAGAGCATTGTGGAGAGGACCGATGGCACCCAAGCCCTTAGGGATGATCCCTATGTGATCAGTGACAGTCACTTCCATCTTGCGGAGCTTCTGCGAGATGCGAAGATGACCTCATTGCAAGAGGTTTTGGATCAGGAGCCAGGGGTAGAGGAATCCTTCATAATGGCGCTAGGGATCGCAACATATTGCTATCCGTGGAGTTGGCCATCCAGGGAGGAGCAGAACTACATTCTCCGGGACCATCGCCTGCGACTGGCATTTGGGGTACACCCCCGATTTGCTGGTAAATTTTCACCCAGGCATGATCTCCCTCAGCTTAACGCCATTTAAGCAATCCAAAAGTGGTCGCGGTAGGAGAGATCGGCCTGGATTACAGCTCCAGTGTCAGAATGAAAGACAGAGATCGGCAAGAAGAAGTCCTGCGTAACGTTCTACCTTTAGCCAGAGAGTCCCGCTTACCGGTTGTGGTGCACTGCAGAGGGGAAAGTGCTATTGCCGATTGTGTGGCAATTCTAAAACGGGAATTGAGCAGAGAGCATCCCATCCATTTCCACTGTTTCACCGGTGATGTCCAAGAAATGGAGCTGATCACAAAGGCATTTCCATCTGCCATATTTGGGTTCACCGCCCTGTTGTCAAGGGACCGTAATCCACATCTCGCTGACATAGTCAAGTCTCTCCCCTTTGGACAAGATCCTGCTGGAAAGTGATGCTCCCCATTTAGTACCACAGATCTTCAAGCCCAAAGTGAAGCACAGCAACCCTGGGATGGTGCTGGAGGTGGCCAAGCACATAGCAGAGTTCAAAAACCTGCCACTGCGCCTCATTTGCGGAGCGACATTGGAGAATACCCGTCGCTTCTACCGTACATAAGTGAGACGGATCATTGATCTGGCTCCCATGGATAAAGACAATCCGGTTGTGGAGTAAATGCCATCTAGGGTTATATTGATTTTTGGTTCTTTCTGATGCCAGGGACACCGCTCTGCACAGTGTGTCGTAATACTTATTTTTGCATGTATTTGTATGTAAATAATAAATGTCCTAATACTTTACTTTGTATTTTGCAGATTTGCATGTTGGTTGGAGGAGCAGACACAGGACCAGCATGGGAAGCATGTATATATGGAATGGGTTTTTGAATATATAGAAGTGCTCTCGAAGCATGATTGCATGGGATGTGGTTACAGGTGTCTATTGTGTATCCCCTGTATATTATAATGGTAAGCGCTGAAATGGGAAGCACCTCATTCTTTCATATCTGTATGTGAAGTACTTGATACCTGGTTTTGGTTATGCGGCATAAGTGTGCAACAACTAATCTTTTTTTCCATTATCACATGGGCTAGGGGTACATGGCTGCAACACATGGGCATCCCGCGGTAACCTGACCTCAGACTTTCCGGAAATTGGGGTGACACATTTCAAACATATGGCTTGCTCCTTTTACGCAGAGGGAGAGTGTGGTGCTGACTTGTGCCGGCAGGTACCATAGACAGAGGGCGCTGCGGTGGTAGCTGGCACAGGGAGAGTGCAGATGACTTGAGACCTGGACCGAGACGGACGTGTGGTACGCGAGAGGAACCTTTCCCCCTTCCAACGGGCGTCTCCAGGTGTCATCTGACAATACACAAGGTATGTGGAATCTCCACTATAATTGTACAACACAGCCAGCCATACAGCCCATACATTTGGCATATTTGACATACAAAGCAGCAAAATGTGTGTTTTCAAACAGTTTTTCTCCAACAGATTGCACGGAAATTGTGACAATTAATTACTCAACTGTCCAATCCACTTTTTCAAAAAGACATGGACAAGGGCTACAGACACATACCGGTACCCTAATACTATTTCATCCATATATATATATATATATATATATATATATATATATATATATATATATATATATATATATATATATATATATATATATATAGATATAGAAGCCATTCTCCCTGCAAGATTCATTACACAGCCAGTTATACAATCCATACATTTGTGATATTCAGCACATCAAGCAACAAAATGTGTGTCCATATAGACCTTTGCTAAAATAGCTTGCATGAAAATTGTGACTATTTCCTTTTTTGTTTTATTGCAACAATCTAACCCAGGTTATAGAGGCTGGACAGGGAAAACACACAAATAAGTACATGGTGTCTTAACATGACTTTGTGACATCTATAAAACTTTAGGTCAAATATATCAAGATTGGAAACTTTGACCTTCGCACTGTTGCCCAAAAAATTCTTTCAAAATGCTTGTGAAAAATTGATTAAAAGTTGTATTCAATCATGAAGCAAAAGAGATTTTTTTTCTTAATTTCTTAAAAATTGCAAGGTGTTTTCACTCACCTGGAGGCTCTCCGGGTTACATTTAAAACATTCAAAGTAATATTTACCACACATACATGGCAAGTGAACGTTACTTGTTCCTCACAAGTTTAATTATGATCATACAAATAATGTGCTCATGATCAAAATATATTCACATTTTCAGGCCTCCTGCGCAAACTTAAAAACACTATTTACTTCTTACATTGTAATTCTACATACTTATATCTTTTCACTTGATTCATTATGAAGTCAACTATTTTCCTGATCTCCAACAAGGCTGTCCAAAAGTGTGGTTTTTGTACAGTACTAGATCGTGTATATGTACACATTTTGAGTACCTCAATTGGAATTTATGACAGTGTAATTGTTATAATGTGGAACTCACAAAAATTATAAACACAGAAATTGAATAATGGAACCTGACATAGTGTTGCCTCCGAGCAAAAGGTAACCAAGATTTTTAACCATCAAGCTGCCCTGTTCACTGTGTAAAAACAAAATGTCATCAAATCTCTGAAAGATTGTACACCTTATCCACACTGTGACATTTCATAGTGTCCAGGATTTAGTGGAGATATCATTTTTTTCTCTCTTACTCAAATTTACATGCATTTCTTATTTATCTCACTCACACTACAATGCAACAACGCAGGAGAATTTTGAAATGACAAACATGAGATTTACAGGATTGAAACTAACAAAGCTGGTAATCATCAATTCCTGGTGCACCTGCAGCCACAATCCACTTGTATACAGACAGTGTTGAGAAATGCACTATGTAACAAGAGGCCCATGGGCCTAATGCTCTGCTGGCATTGTGGCTATATTGTACTGTTCATTTCTTTGTGAGTCCTCAAGTGGCTTCTGAACATATGAATTAAAGCTTATGTACATTTAATGTAAAAACTGTCCACCAGATGGCACTTCGCTCCACATGTAATTAGAGCTTATTTGTGTAACTCCTGTGATGAATATTTTTGCATGTGCCAAGACAGTAACCATCGAGTGCTTAACTTTATGTCTTCAGTGACCTAGGAACAGAAGATCAATGACACCCAGATCATGTTATAATACAAGAGGCCCATAGCCCTCCCTGGTGCTTTGCTGACATGAAGTCCCAAGCTACACCCAGCCATTACAAAATCACTTCTTTCAACTTTACAGGCATGGTGACCTCACAAAAATAAGTCAAGGTCACTGATATTATATATAATTCTAGCTTTGGACATTGTGTATATATCCTATAAAATTTGGCAAGTTCAATCCAATTACTTTTCAAGATGTGGAATTTTACATCTTAAAACACATTATGGCTCATAATTTCCATCAAATTATAAGTGGCGCCACTAGTATAATTACCAACTTAGACTTTGACCTCCCCCACAATCCCACTGAATTTGGTGAAGATCAGCCACAAATTAAAGATTCTAGAGTGCTCACAAGATTTTCATATTTTGACCACTGTATTGCATAGTACTGTAGGTGGTGCCAACGATATCGAAAAATCTTAGATTTTTGTACCCCCTATAAGACATGACAGTTTAACTTGAAAACTGTTGACAGGTTTGTGGTCACAAAATTTTCACATTTTGACCTGTATATTACATAATACTATAGGTGGCGACACCAATATGGATGTTGACAAAGATTTTTATACATTTTATAACTCCTAAACGTTATATGGACCTATCTCAAGAATTGTGGGGTGCACAGTATTCATGAGATGACTCCTATATTCAAACTGGTCATTTGACCTTGATCTTCAACTGGGATTAAAAAATTGTAATGTTCAAAATGTGTGCCCCACATCTAGCTTTCCATATATAGTCTGCTTGTTCAAATCGTATCCTAACTTTCAGAGTTACTGACGAAAAAACAATAAACTTGAACAAGTGCCAAACTCCATAATTACTGGGTCACAGTGACCCATAATAGGTCACCAAGTACAGTTTTATGTATTATGTGCTCAAGTGCAATTTTGATCTGGAGGCTCAATTTTCTTTCCCATTGATGCCCAAGCTATATTTGCCCACAACAAAATCCCCTTTTCAACTTAACAGGCACACTGACCTCACAAAAAATAAGTCAAGGTCACCCATATTACATATCATTCTACCTTTGGCCATGGTCTATATATCATATATATTTGGCAAGTCTATTCTAATTTTTTTTCCATATATGGAATTTTGCATCTTAAAACACATTCTGGCTTATAATTTCTGTCAAATTATAGGTGCGCCACTAGTATCATAAGCAAGTTAGACTTTGACCTTCCCCACGATCCCATCAAATTTGGTGAATATCTGCCCCAAATCTAAGATGCCAGAGTGTTCACAAAATTTTCACATTTTTACCCCAATGTTACATGACCTTTGGTCAGTAGAGCTAACAATATACATGTAATAAAATAACACAACTTTGATTACATAGCTTGCAAGTCCAATTGTACTCAATGTAAAGTAACAAAAGTTAAAGAAACATATTGCTATTTTTACGGGTGCAAGAAATTATGCATAAGAGCATCACACTACCAGCACAAAATAGTACTTGTTATCTTATCAAATATATCCATTAAAATACTCCAATGTACATTTCAAAAATTCTGTACACCTTTCTTTGGTAGATTAACCCCTGCTGGTCAGAATATGACCCAGTCAATAGCTTTCCTTGGTGTAGGTTTGGGTGCATTGTGCACAACCCACACTAAGCAAAGCTATTGACGTTGGGCATTGCTACCGTAATAGTCCTATTTTAAAATGTCAGCAAAAATGTTTTCTGTTAACAAGAACTTGTAAAAATATTAAAGCAGATGACAGTTTATACATTTAGGCACTTTTGGGCAATTTGAGTGGGAGAGAGTTAAAAAGATAATTATACAGAACTTTCAACTACTTCTACCTTTGTTCCTTTGTACATGTAATTCAATTTATCCAACTTGGATAAGACATCTCCACCTTTTGAATCAATGATCTTAGTTTTGTCAAAATTCACAGTGACCTTGCCTATCTGTGCCAATATTGTTCTGAAGAGTCCAGCCTCTGTTTTAAACCCTCTCTTGACTCAGGCAAAATCACTGCATCACCCACACACAATAACACAAGCAATTTGACTGCACCAACTGACATGCTCTTATTCCCTCTTTCTAACAAAATGTCTCCATATCATTTACATACATAGCAAAGAGGAAAGGTTAATGACACTTGCCTCACACCCACAGAGCACTCAGAACTTTTAGGACAGACATTACCAAAAAATCCACAGGCCTTCAATATCTTATAAATACTGTGCACAATTGATTTTTTTCCTGTTAATGCTATTTTTAACAAGTTTATGCCACAACATCATGCACCATGTAATCCAAGGCTTTTTTTTTTTAAATCTACAATGGCACAGTACAATTTCTTCTTACTGTTTACAAAAGTGTTTATTATGTTATGCATACAAAAATATAGTCTGTTGTGCCCTAGATAAGTCAGAAACCTCCTTGTACATCTACATACAGCCCATTTATGAAAAATATAACTTATTAACATACTCATCATCAGCCATCATAATGTGGTGTGACATAATGCCAGAACAGCACTGCAATTATTTGGTATTTTCACAAACAAAGGATCAGCTTCAGCTAAAAAGAGGGCCATGTGAACAGTTCGTCCTCAGTAGGAAAGTCACACCACGACCTGTTGTACACTTCTGACCATCACTGGACAACAACTTGTTCCACAGAAACAGATAGTGCTGCTATTTCTATCCTTTCAAATCTTTTCCTTTTTTTCTTTCTATTTTTTTTTGGGGGGGGGATTTTTCTCCTGAAATCCATGCTATATTCTCTCCAAATGTATTGGGAATATAGTTTTGAGTCATGTTCTCGAACAGATATGCATCTGCTGGTGCTACTCATATTTAAAATTCCATGTACAGGTATATATGTGACGCTCAACTCAACTCTGGTAATTGGGACTTACATTTGTTTAATATATCCAGACACTGTGAGTATGTGGTGTTCACACAGCCCTCTTATTCTGAAGAAAAAAAACAACAAAACATGCCATTGCCCCTTATCCCCATCCTGCCACCCCAAGTTGTCACTGGTTACTCCAGGCCCCCATCTCATAGTATTTTATGGACAGTGCAAATTTTACAAACAGAGCACAAACTGGAGTGTTGAACAAAACATTCTGAAAATACACCTTACCAATGGTACACAGGTAAAATACATCAAACACCTTATGCATAACTTACCAATAGTACACATGTAAAATTAATTGAATACATTATAATTACCAACAGTACAGAGGTAAAATTCATCAAACACTTTATACAAAATTTACCAATAGAACACAGGTAACAAACAACAAACACATACAGGGCTCGACAATTTTTTAAAAAATCACTTGTCCGCAGGGTAAGTAAATTTCAAATCCACTTGCCCGCATACAAAATCCACTTGTCCTGATAAAATTTCTATAAACATCATTTTTTTCAAACACAATGCTACGGCCTACACAAACCATTTACCCTACAATATATTTGCCGCGAATTGTCGCTTGCAAATTCGCACAAAAATGTCAAATTTTACGATTCAAGCTGCAACTGTTCGACAGTGAAACTGGCAAAACATTAAAAATACAAATTAAAAAAGTAAGCTATTTGCATGGGGTGACTAACGATGAAAAATACATTGTAATTTCTGGGACGCTAGGAGTCCATATCCCGGTTAAACTTAAATAACGATTAAAATAGTTGAATTGGTTTCAGGATCCTTTCTCGCTGCCTCTGATGCAGTGATGAGATGCATATCGTTTGCGTACCTACCATGAACGCTATCGGTACATCGTAGTAAATTTGCGTATACAGTATTGGCAAGTTCCTCGCAATAAACGGTGTTCTTAAATCAAATTCAAACAAAAATTTTAATATTTCAAATCAGAAATCGAGCGTGGGCACACCGTCAACATCTTTCATGCAACTGTACACAAACAGCTGCTTTGGCCATGTGGCCTGACGCACAACACATCACCCAATTGGTCAATTGAGTCACATGCAAAAATGAGCCAATTGCGGCTCGTGCTGCAGTGTTTTCATCATGGCTTCCGCCCAGTGAACATGTGTGAATATGCCGTAATTTACGGAGGGAACACACAAACGGGAAGCTTTTTTTTTAATTGCAGCATGCGAAAATAAAGATTCCAGTGTTAATAGCAACAATTATTTGGAGTCACAGGCAAATACGCAAAGGTAGGGGGATAGAGAAAAATGTCGAATAAATGACAGATCAGTCAGCATGATGCTCCGTTCACCGTAGATTACTCCACGCAGTCACTTGCGTGTGACTGGCAGATGTGTGTTTTGTTTGGCTGGGAAGTCAACTTGCGGCACCATTACATGATCTCTCCAACACTTTTAGAGCCCACCAATAAATTGTCTTTGATGCTAATTTGCTCAAGAATTCGCCATGCAAGTTTTAAATTTTTTTGATGTTCCTTTGTCATCGTTCGGGCAGATAAGACTGACGGTGAGGTGCTGTGACCTTGCCCCGATACGGGCGAAAGCCAATACGCTGCAATGCATGACTGCTGGTACCTTTGATCTCGTCGTCTCGTAATCATAATGAGCGGGCTGTTTATAAACCAATTACATACGTTCTATTGTTTTACTGTGCCTATAATCGCAATGTTATTACAAGGCAAGGTGTAGCGTGGGTTAGCTTGGCATTGCGAGTGAATGATCGTGAGAGCCGGGAACAAAAAATCCCCAAACTTTAATAAAATGTACATGTGGTAAAAGATTTTTTTCACTAGTCCGTAGGGCTAGTGCTTGAAAATTTCGACTAGTCCGAGCCCAACTTCAGGCCGCCCGGGGCTATCGGACATGCGAATTGCAGAGCCCTGAGTCATACATTATTTACCAATACAACACAGGTAAAATACGCCAAACACATTCTACATAATTTACCAATACAACACAGGTAAAATACAACAAACACATACATCATTTACCAATACAACACAGGTAAAATACATCAAGCACATGCATAATTTACCAATACAACACAGGTAAAATACATCAAGCACATACATAATTTGCCAATACAACACAGGTAAAATACATCAAGCACATACATAATTTGCCAATACAACACAGGTAAAATACATCAAACACAAACATACTGAACCAATACAACACAGGTAAAATACATCAAGCACATACATAATTTACCAATACAACACAGGTAAAATACATCAAGCACATACATAATTTGCCAATACAACACAGGTAAAATACATCAAACACAAACATACTTAACCAATACAACACAGGTAAAATGATTCAAACACATACATAATTTACCAATATAACACAGGTAAAATACATCAAGCACATACATAATTTGCCAATACAACACAGGTAAAATACATCAAACACATACATAATTAACCAATGTGAAACAGGTCAAGATACTTTTTTTTTGGCATATGCTGAGTTACAGAAGGGAAGCACACCATACCAATTTCACACTGACACATATATCAACTCACATTACACCTCACAATATACATGTACAATGGTCCACAGGTACACACACTGTACTGACTTGTAGCCTACACAGATCAAGTTAAGAAATGCTGCACCTAAATTACAATTTCACCCAAACACAATGGTGCCTATGTATCGTAAAATCTAAGCCGCAAGTTCAATACCACAAATGCAGTCACACGACTCAGAAAAACATGATCGAAGAAATTTTTCTTTTTTCTTGGGAAAAATACTTTTTCCATTAGGCCAGAGTTTTTTAATTTTCAGTTTCACAGACATTTGCCACAAAAAGCTTGGGTAGGAGGGAGGAATAAAAATAAAAATAAAGCACTTGCATTTTTAAAAAATATTTAGTCTGCAGACCAAAGGGTAGGAGGGGAAAAAAAATACCAAAGAACTGGTTACTTCTATGCACTAAAGCATGACTTCATGTATTACTGTACACCATAAAGGACCTCAGTGTATTCAACATATTCCTCTCACTTTATACACCTGCCTGTTTGTATTGTACTATGCTTTTAGACCTCTAGTCCTAGACTGGTGCAAGCTTTTCAATCTGAACTACTTGAATGGATGAACGTTGACTTTTCCCTGGTACTTTTATCAAAATGACTACATGAAATTATTGAGAAAACAAGGTCATGTCAACTTTCATCCATGTTTCTTTGTGGATTCTAAGCACGGCTTGTGGGAACAGAATATCGGGATTTTTTGTTTAAATAGCAGAACTGTCCGAGATGGTCGGCGCAAATAAAAAAACGATGAATATTCATTTTTATTTTCTTTCTGGTTTTGGAAAAAATAGGGTCGGCGGAGTTCGTGAAATGAATAATTAAAAAACTCTGGCCTTAGTATGCTGGAATTAACTGCCAGATACTTTATAACGTTTATGATGTGCACCCATTTTATTTTCTAGTATAGTGAAACCTCGTTATTATGACAGTCTGTTCCCTTAACAATATGTCAGATAAATGAGTCGAACAACAAAGAAAATGAACTTTTGCCCTTCAAAACTTGTGTCATTATTATGATTATGTGGGATATCTGAATGTTGTTATAATGAGGTTTCATTGTATGAACATATGTGCAAATTTTTTAATGGTGCCACCAGTGTCACTTCTCAGTACAAACAAATGATCAGCCAATCCCACATGTGGCAGATGGCAGAGAGGCCTTCAAAGCCACGTTTCTTATGGCACCCAAAAAAGAAAATTTGAACAAAAATATCTTCACCAAAGAGTGGACTTTTGAACAAAATTTCAGTGATCCACCTTAGCTATATCCCTGTAAAATTTGAGCACGATCCGGCAAACAATTTTTGATTGGAAGCAAAAAGCACGAATTGCAGATGGATAACCAGATAATAGTCAGATAGACCATACAATACATTCAATTAAATGACAGTTGAGGTGAACACACGATATTATTTGAGGCTGATGGTAATGCATTTTCAAACACTATTAGCTAAACATTTGACAAAGAAAATCAATCTTAATTTAGCAGAGTCAGAGTACAAAATATCTGATGAATCGGCAATTATTAATATGTCCATCACAATAATTGTTTTTGGAGCCCACTGATCAACAGCCCACAAGAAAACAGTCCGGTGCAAAGGAGAAATACAATGTATTCAATATCTGCTGTAAACAGGTTGTTATAGATGGCAGTCCGTGTGTCAAGTCGCTCCGACAGGCACACCCCCATATCACTAAATCACACTGGGTCAGTGTTCAATCAGGGCAGATCAATACTGGAAGCAGAGGCGTAGTAACCATCAGGACTAGCTGAGTACCACTGGCACAGGTACAATGTGTTCATGTGGAATGTTACAACCTTGTAGGACCCAACGTTCTGCAACAAAGAAAATGTAATTATTAATTAATTATTGAGGAATTTCAGTGCCACCAGATGAACAAGTTAAGGTTTCAGGTTCCCAGGAGTGTCCCTATGCAATTTTGAAGCAATTGGCTGAGCGGTTTTGGGAAGAAGATTTTTAAAGATTTTGCCATGTGAAGATTTAACCAAAAAAATATAGAGGACTGCATGAACAGCTCATACTCAGCTGACCTTTAGTAGCTTGTTCACAAAATAAAATTTGCGACTGAATAGACCTGTATTGAGCTTTGCCTGAATACACAAGACATTTTGAAGTATTTCTAAGATTTGCCTAAAGAAAAATTAATTCAAATGTGAATTTGCATTCGAATGCCCACTGACTGACATAGTAATCAATAGGAAAGGTGCATTTACCTGTAAGTACCTGAATTGAAAAAAAATGTTAAAAATCAGAAATCCACAGCAGTGCTACCAAGGTAACAACTTTGTTTGACCCTTTCACAAGGACCATTTAACCAGGCTAAGTCCCAAAATAAAAGGGGGGAAAAAAAGTGTTTGGGCCCGAGTGCGGCCTGTCTTTCCAAGATCTTGGCAAGAATGCAAAGTGACACTCTGATGGGACCCACGCTTGAAAATACCTTGCTGCTGCAAGTAATCAGGCTATTCTTCACTGAACTATGAAAATATAGAAAGAAAAGCTAGATACATGTACTGAAGAAAAAGAAAAAACATCAACGCACTCATGCACCATGGTTGGTGAAACTGTGGTTGCTAGGGTAACAAACTGTATGATTTAAAAGTGAATGTACATTTTAAGTTTTACCATAAGTTGGACTGTGTGTGTTGTAAGGACCAGGGAACTGGTTGCAATCAATAGCAGTCCATTTGTGAACGTAAGCCCAATTATTGTCCGAGTTGGACTCCTTCAAATCGGCTGTGATCAATTCCTGGTGTGAATATAGTCTAAAACCCACCACATCAGTGACATGACATCAGATGACTGAGAAGTCAGTGGAGGTAAAAATTGATAAAAAGATCCAAAAATCACAGGAGTGTGACCATATGAACAAACTTTGTAGAGACCCATCCAAGGTACATACACACCAAGTTTGAAGTGAATCTGCTTGACGGCTTTTCAGATGTTAAAAATGTCAATTTCCATTGCAATCCTCAAATGTTGACTTAACCTTTTGAGCCCTGAGATGCTAGGAGCTTACCATGGTTACAGAAAATCATTTAGCTTATATATGTGTAAATTTTGATTTGACAACTGGAATTGACTTAAAGCATATGATATATATTTTTGCAATGCTCAGACTACAAACATTATTACACATTATATAATTCATTATTTTTTAATATTATGCAAGCTAATCAGTATACATATTTGGTGTTCAAAGTGACTACAATATAATTGTTGAAGAAAAAATTCATATGTTTTGAAGAATTTTTCATTTAGGGCTTCTACATGTCCAAATAAAAATATCAATGAGACAGGACCAGATAATAAAGGCAGAGGTCCACAGCTACATTTGGATATATTATGTCACCAGTTGAATGTCATACACATGTATATATCAAAATTATGACTGAAAAACAGCCTTATGCAAAGCTGTATGTGCCATGTTGGATCAAGGTGAAGAGCACCTCACCTTTGACCCCGTTTCAAGGTCATTTGCCACCTTCTGGTATCTACCCACTCCTTAAGGCATGAAACGAGACATAATTATCAACTAACTTGATTCTTAGACCAAGACATATCATAACAATATATTTTGTGCTGTTCAGCTTTTATTATGTTAATTCATTGCAAATTACGCATATGTTGGCCAAAATTTCAGTCTACCGGGTCATAAGGTTAAAAGTTGCATGGTAATCAATACTAGGCCTGCATGTATGCCATTAACTGACAAGTACCAGAACTGAAAGATGTGAACAGACAGACGACAGACCATCTTATAAGCTCAGCTACTACTAGGTAAGCTAATCTAAAAGCAAAAATGAATCACAGCACCACCAGTTGGACAAACTGAGGCCTCGGGGTCCCCACACGTGTTCCTATACAGTTTCAAAGCAATTGGCTTGAAGTTTGAGATATTCTTTGTTTAAGATTGTACCCCCCCAAAAAAAAAAATTAAAAGGAAAATTAAACAAATAAATAAATAAATATCACTGGAGTGTGACCATTTGCACAGACTTGGACCCCCCTAGACAGTATATCTCCATCAAGTTTTAAGTCAATACCGTTGGCTGTTTTAGAGAAGTTGGAAATGCGAATTATCATTGTAATCACCATTGACTTGTACACTAGTCAACAGGAATGACTGCATTAACCCTTTCCCCCTTGAATTCAAATGGAGTCAACATCTTTTTCTAGCATGGGTTGCCCATCCTATGCCAAGGAATGTTGTTGACCTGGGGCATGTGATGTTAACAGGTCTCCTCAACAATTATCTGTCAACTTGTTTTTCATTACTGCTGAAATTAGTTGAAAACATTGAAGCAGACATTTGACCGTCAGCCGATTTTGGCTGGTTTAGGGTGGAAAAGGGTTAACCTAAAAATACCTGAACTGAGAAATATATAAAAAAATCTGAGTTCCAGAGTATCATGACTTAGTGTACAACATTGTTTTACTATCGCATAGGCTCCATTTCCCCCAAGTTTCAGCAAAATCTGATTCCATTTCAGTCAAATGCACAAAAAAAGAAAAAAATAAATGAATGAAAATAAATGAAAAAAAATTAAACCCACTGGGACTTCAAGAATGCGACAAATTTGTAAATAAAAATGAAAGTTTTAAAAAAATGTAACCCTAATTTTAACTACCTGGTGACAGGAAACATACATTTTCTTCCTTGGCTTTATACAGCAGTTTCAAAATGAATAGACAAACTTGAAGCATGCTCTTGGTGATGTCTTTTTATCATTGGATGCATGACAACAACTTGCTGCGCCAATTTGGAAAAAGTTCTTGAAATTGTAAACGCATAGACGTGATCTACCGTCACGCAAATCTTTTTTCTAGTTAAATGTTTTCTTGTATCTGTCAAGGAATTCTTCATGCGATATTGACTGACCA
This sequence comes from Hermodice carunculata, assembly GCA_964020975.1. Classification (NCBI taxonomy): domain Eukaryota; kingdom Metazoa; phylum Annelida; class Polychaeta; order Eunicida; family Amphinomidae; genus Hermodice; species Hermodice carunculata. The sequence continues at coordinate 4,831,180 of OZ026618.1, forward strand.
TTTCACCTAACAAAACGATTATTTTTGTCATCATTATTTCATGGTTCTCTTCACCACTGGGACTGACGAGTGCCCGGGAAGGAAAGCTCCCGACTGTGGAGTCGCACACGAATGCAGCTCACGTGTCTGTCATGACGTGAGCGGATTGAAGGATCTGTGTGTGACGTCAGCCTGACTACTCTGCCAGGCCAGGGATGGATCGTGTGGCGGGAAAGATCACAGGGCGCTTTCATTGACTTGCACCCAGTGTAGCGGTCAAGGCCTTATCTGGTTAATCTCAACAGAATAACCTATAGATTGTCTAGGATGGCTTCCTCAATAATCACAGAAAAGAGACAAGAAATTAAATATACAGTTTGATAAATTTATTAATATTCACACATGAATTCATTCAACATCTCTTGTGTTTTCCCCTTTTACAGTAAAGATAATCTGTACCACATTCAATACAGTGTAACAATAGTCAACAATATTCTCTGTGGTTGCCACAGACTGCTATCATAAAAAAAATACTCATGAAATACACCATTTAGTTTACACACATAAAACTAAAGCATCAATGTGTTAACAACAGGAAACATCACTTGAAAACTTCAAATGCTTCAGAATGACTTCAGATTCCTACTTCAGACATCAGAAGGCTCCACATCAGTTGCCTCAGAATAGCTTCACTTCAGTGCATCATTACTTCAGATAATTATGTAATAGCATCAGAGAAAATATTTTCTAAGTACCTGATGGGGTGCTGTCTCAACCCGGATTCTTCTTTTTCCTCAAATAATTTGGGGTACTTCAAAAGGCCGGATAGTGCTAATGCATCAGAAGAGGAGTAATTTTGAAGGAGTCAGGACGGTCGAAAAGATTAACGGAAGAATCCCACAACGCAACGTGCTTCTCTATTTATAGACCAGTGTAAACATTGTCACCGGCTCCGTAGCAACCAGCAAGTTGAACGCAGAACTCAGTACCCAAAATAGATTGTCCATAATATGTCTCTTTGGTCTCCAATACTATTTAAACATATCAAATAAAGCTCATTATACAATATTATCACTAATTCAAAGCATATCTGTGTATAATTGATACTTTAAAGAGACTTTTCACAGAAAACATGAGTGTTGTGAGAGTAGTCACATGACATGTACAAGAAAGTTCAAAATGGAGGGCTTTACAAATTCCACCACTTCAGACTACATTTTACCTCAGAAAAGGTGTTACAAATATCTAAATTGGATGAAAATACAGTAGCAAGTACAAATAGAGTGCAAGGAATACAATGGTGAGATTATTTAGCAGATCTGCATTAATATTCATACGTTTTCAGAGCAAACTACCACAGCTGGAACACAGCCAAATGCGGCGGGCGAAAATAAGGGATTTCACCATTATCAAGGACATAGACAAAACGGCAACCTACTTAATGAATATATCAGTTTATGGTTTTACTTTAAATTGAGCCTATACCATGTAAAACATTACAATCAATGGTTCAGAGAAGTTTTACTTAAAAATATAAATTTTAACTGCCAGTTTGCCCCTGAAAACATGCATTGACTCCAATAGACCATAGACAGGGCAGATGAACTACCTGGCATTACCCCTGTAACACAGCCTTACACAAAGCTAATGAAAATACTACATTTTAATAAAGAAAATACTATGTATTCCTGACATGTAGGTCTGAACTGACCTGGGTGTTATATCAATAAAAATTATCTAACTATTACTTATAAAGGTCAATTAATCAAGTCATCACACTACCCTCTGCCTTTGTGTTAGACGTCCTCGTCAACACAAATATTACCACACAATTGCAGAAAATTTTGTTTCCCGTCTTGTGTAGGTACAGAACACCATGTAATGATTAACATAAGGTGTGAAATTAACTACCTTTACCAATATCACTCATTCTAGTGATCAATCATTTCATCACAAACATCTATGCTACATCACAGATTCTTCCTTGAGATATCACAAACATTTACCTATGGTTATAAAATACACTGTCACAGACCATATAACATTATGATTATTCCAAATTGTTTATAAGTTATATAATATCAGAATAAAGTTACAGGCTACTCTCATATGAATTCGAACCTGAGTTAACAGTCCATACATGTATGTCCGTCAGCATCTTAGAGATCTGCTTTAAACAAATCAGGGCATCACAGATGCTTACATAAATGTAATTATTACTAAACTCTATGTATTACATAGAACTTTGTGTTCAACTTACACATAAATATAGTTAAAACTTACTATCTAGTATAAGTCACTAGTTAACAACTCAACATTATACAATAAAGAACCTTAAACCACTTACTCAGTTTTAATTTTTTTTTTTTTAAAGCAGCTTAGCCCTTTATTATCACACTCGCAGAGTGGAACTGGACAATCGGCATAACCATGCATGTCACATTTTAACATGCTTAAAACTTTACATAGTGTTAAACACACATGTGTAACAATTTCATCACATTTTGCATAATATTAAATATACATATTACTTTACAATTTCGTTACATTCTTGCACAGTATTAAATGTACACATTACTTTACAATTTCATTACATTCTTGCACAGTATTAAATGTACGTATTACTTTACAATTTCATTACATTCTTGCACAGTATTAAATGTACATATTACTTTACAATTTCATTATGATGTATCATATTTGCACATTTTTACCTCTATGCTTTGCGCGCTTGGGTACTCCAATGGGGTTTTAAGAAATTAAACAATTGCAACTTCACGAATCCCTTATCAGTACTTTGGTCACATTGTTATATGCAGTTAATAGAGAGAGTGTATATCTCACACTCCAATATTAAATGACATCTACATGTACTTCATGAAAACAATCTAATAGTTTACACCAGAGTTATTTGAATTCTTACATGAGTGATTAGTAGTAACATTTAAAGTATAAGTAGCACAAATATTTGACAAGAAACTTTCATGCATGTACTTGCATGTATAACAATTACTTACTTTTTTCCTTCCATAGAATATTCACTTACATACATATTGTATTCCTGGCTCTACTATATCCATAAGCACAATGACATGGACATTACCATTATTATCATATTGCTATTACTGTGAGTTTTTTTTTTTTTTTTTTTTTTTTTTTACTTTAAATAAAAGGGACGTTGCCGAACTTGACGCATGAAATTCTCATAATGCCTATCTGCTAGAACATCACCCTCGGTGCAACCAGACCGCCTGACTGGTGCCGTTGTGCGGGAGCGTTTCGCTGGTGGTGGGGTGTTCTCGGTTGTCTGTTTCTTGGGTATAGTTAACTTGCAGGTTAATGGTGCAGATACATGCCTCTCCAATGACTTGGTGGATGAGATATTGGTTTGCGTGCCAGTGGACTCAACGGATGTGGGTTTGCATCGTGCTCGTCTCAGCTCCTTGCTCATGGTCCTTATTTCATTGTAGATCTTGTATTGGAGTGTAAGGGCTTCCTTCTGAACCCACAGTAGTTCTTGCAGGGACTCAGCTGGGGTTTTATCTCTGGTACTTTGGGTAATGGACTTTGCGTCGGGTAGTTTATCAGCTGCGCCAATAGATCTGGTGTCATCAGAATTTTGGTCAGTCTGTACATCGGTCTTGGTATCGTCAGTCTTCGACACATCAATGAGTGCCTTGCTGACAACATTGGTAATTATGTTTTGGCTGGCTGGTACATCAGTTTTAGTATCGTCAATCTTCGAAACATCAATGAGCGCCTTGCTGACAACATTGGTAATTATGTTTTGGCTGGCTGGTACATCAGTTTTAGTATCGTCAATCTTCGAAACACCCATGGGTGACTTCCCAATAACATCAGTAGTGGAATTCTCTGGTAGGTCTGCCTCTAGATCATCTGTAGGGGCATGTATCTCCAGGACGGTCTCCTCCCTGGTAGACATCTGCTTCACATGTAAGTTGCCTGGATTCCTAAGGACCCTCTTGGCGTAGACACTAATACTGTTATCTTTATCCAGCATCACTGCCATGCGAGGAGTGATAACAAGAGGTTGCTTTGTTCCCACCAACACTTTTGACTCATCTGCATCTGGGTGGTATTGTTGGATATGTTGCACAGCCTTATTAGACTTTCTAAAGTTCACATGACAAAGGGAACATCGGTACGGCACATCTGATTCTTCTGTCAGGTGTTTGGAAAGTAGATGATCAACCATGGAATCTTTGTGTGTGGCAAAGTCACAGGACTGACACTGGTACGCTGACCCTCTCTTCTGCAAGAATGACTTGCTTAGTTCCACCATTGTGGCAGCCATCTCTGTAGAAAGGCAACACATCAGGTTTCATAAGTAAGCATGTCTCATTAAATACATCATATAGTTACTCTCAGAAGCAGCCCTGTGAGAGTAGTGTATCATCAGCATCAGTATTGCATCAGTACATCACACATCAACAGTAATTTTCAGTACATCAATTCCCTTAAATGTCAACATTTTGTTCTTGTGCACATCATCAGATAAAGTGGCACATCAAACATCAGCACTTACATCTCATTTGTAGAACCATTAACATTAGTAACCAATTCATCACTAACAGAATAAAAATTTTTTTTTTTTTTTTTTTTTTTTTTAACTTACCAATATGACATCATATATGGTGCTGACTTAAGCACATGCATCAATACATCAACTCAATTGTACATCGTCAGTACATCATTTTATTTCTGAGTATCAATCATAGGCCTGTTATTGTTTCTTTTCAGTGAGGCTGTAGCCCATTTCAGCTTGGCACTTCCATAGTAGGGTTTCAACTTGTTGTGATGGACCACCTTCTCAGTACCTTTAGCATCGAGTTGTATAAGATAGTTCAGATTTGTTATTTTCTTCACAACCAGGAATGGACCATCATATGGGTTTCTCAATTTTGGAGTTATTTTCAACTGTCTGATATCACTCAAGTACCAGACTAGATCACCAACCTCAAAATTTTGAAAATTTTGCTTAACATCATAAGATTCCTTATGGCGCACAGCACTCTTTTGCAAGTGTTCACGAGCTATCTGATGAGCATGGTACATCTTATCTCTCAGCTCAGTAACATATTGACCATAAGAGGTTATTTCTTCACCTATGTGAGTCGTCCCAGATCCAAACATCACTTCTGCAGGAAGCCTGACTTCACGACCAAGCATCAGAAGATTTGGGGTTAAACCAGTGCTTTCATGAGGGGTGGCCCTGTATGCAGCAGCTAAACATCCTAGGTTCAGATCCCAGTTCCTTTGCTGTCCCTTCAGGTAGGCTTTAATCATCCTCAGAAGTGTTTTATTAAAACGCTCTGTTTGTCCATTACATTGTGGATTAGCTGGGCTTGCCCTCGTCTTTCTTATTTCTAACAGTTGACACAACTCTGTGAATATTTGGCTTTCATAGTTGGATCCCTGATCAGACAATATACTTAAACAACAACCTAGTCTGGCTATAACTTCATTTAAAATAATCCTAGCACAGGTTGCCGCTGTATAATTGGGAATGGCAAACACTTCTACCCATTTTGTGAAGTGATCATTCACTACAAGAATATATCGGTTTCCTCTTTCTGTTTCAGGTAACGGACCAAGAATATCTGTAGACAACCTGTCGAGTGGACCACCCACTGGCATTGATCCCAAAGGTGCCCTGGGCTTCTTAGTAGGGGGTTTTGTACTGCCACATTCGTGACACTGAAGAACCCAGTTATTGACATCCTCTCTGACTCCAAACCAATAGAATCTTTGTAACAGTTTTTCTCTTGTCTTTTTAGCACCTAGGTGACCTGACAAAACGCAGTTGTGCATCTGCTTTATGATTTCATCCCTCAGAACTCTTGGAACAAGAAACTGTAGGTGTGTGCCAGACGCATCCCGTCTATGAAACTTGCGGAACAAGACTCCATCTTTAACTTCAAGGCAGTCCCAATTGTTCCAGTAATGACGTGCAGTGGGACTAGCAGAACAAAATACATCTCCATAAGGTCTTGATCCATTCTCTTTCCATTTTAATACAGAACCAATATCAACATCAGCTAATTGACGTTTCCTCAAAATTGCCAAAGAATAAGGTAGCGCCCAGCCGACCCATCCTGTTCCTCTCGTCATTCTAGCACATCTGTGACAGTCATACCATTTTCTCTTCAACATGGTATACTTTGACTTCAATTTCTTCATCAATTTCATCACTAAAAGTTTCATCTTACACAAGATAGCATACCTTGTCCATAGCTTTACAAAATTAAATATCTGTACCAATTTATTATCACCATCATGCACTTCAGGGTTCATACTTCCAGTTCCTGTACTTGACTTTCCAAATTTTATAAGAGTATTTAAATCACTTTTCTTCTTCTCAGTCATCATAAATATATATTTGTAGCAAAAATGCTCCAACCATCCTATAGTATTAGTGAATGCCTGCCAGCGACAACTCTGTGACTGTCCTGGAGCCCATTCGGTATCCATAAATATTTTCTTGAAGCAACAATTCTTCAACCATTTTACAGTATCTGTGAATGCCTGCCAGAGACAACTCTCTGACTGTCCTGGAGCCCATTCAACATCAGACTTCTCTTCTCTGACTTCCACATCATTTGTCATCCCAGTCATCATCTTTGACCTCAAGTCAAGTTTATTTACCAACAATTTCCCAAATATATTCATCATCATAGTTATCCACCTCATACAACTCTGAAGTTTACATCCCATAAAGTACCACAGTCCACCCTCTGCCAGGGTCAGACCACATCTTTGAACACCCCGTGTCCCATTTATTTCATCGTCATCACTTCCACTAAATAATGCAATGTTCAACATGTTAATCATAGTTATTAACCAAATCATCAGAACCTGGAGTTTATTTCTTATGTAGTAACATAGTCCACCCTCTGCCAGGGTCAGACCACATCTTCGAATTTCTTGTGATTGAGATGCCTCAGCATAAATCTCACCCATGCTACTTTTCATATCATCAGCTCTTTTCTTGCACTTCTTACAAGGATAACATCTAAGAGATTCTACACCTGCATCCGTGTCACAATGACAATCTCTTGGGTTCAAACATCTTGACATCCCATCAGCATTTCCATGACTTTTGCCTCTGCGAAATTCTATCTCAAAATCATAAGCTGACAAAATTTCTATCCATCTGGCTATTCTATTCTTGGGGTCTCTCAAGCTGAACAACCATTTTAGAGCTTGATGATCACTTCGCACTTTGAACTTTCTGCCCAGAAGGTAATGTTTATAATACTCAACAAAATATTTGACAGCCAACAGCTCTTTGTCTGTAATGCAATAGTTTCTTTCTGCTTTACTCATAGTTCTACTACCATAGGCGATCACTCTTTCTACACCATTTTGGACCTGGCTTAACACTGCCCCAATACAAAAGTCACTTGCATCACAATCTAGGATCATCTGACCATGTTCCTGTGGATATGCCATCACTTCAGGGCTAGTCAACACTTGTTTTAATTCATCAAAGGACTTCTGACACTCTTCAGTCCATTTGAAACTTTGATTCTTCTGAGTAAGCTGCACTAATGGTCTCACTTTCTGTGAAAACTCTTTGACGTGTCTCCTATAATAGCTTCCCAAACCAAGGAAAGCTCTCACATCTGTTGGGGTTTTGGGTACAGGCCACTTCAGCAATTTTAACACATTGTCTGGATCTGGTTTAACACCTTCTCCAGAGATGACATGACCAAGAAACGTCACTTGATCTTTGAATAAGTTACACTTCTTTGGCTTCAGTTTCATTCCACTATGTTTGATTCTTTGTAGAATTTCTATCAATCTTTGCATGTGTTCTGAAGGCGTCTTTCCATGGCAAACCACGTCATCAAGAAAAATTAGACATGAGGTCCATTGTAGACCATTTAGTGCTAATTCCATCAAACGTTGGAATGTCGCGCAAGAATTTGACAAGCCGAAAGGCATAGTGACGTATTCAAACAATCCATAGCGAGATACAAACGCAGTCTTTGGTATATCATCCTCCTGCACAGGAACCTGATTGTACGCAGAGGTAATATCAACTGTGGAAAATATGGTTGACCCAGCCACTGCATCTAAACAATCTTGGACTCGTGGAAGAGGAAAAGCATCTTTCCTTGTCACTGCATTGACCCTGCGATAATCTACACAAGGTCTGACGCTACCATCCTTCTTCCGTACAAAAACCAACGGACTACTCCATGGAGATGTTGAGGGTCGAATAGTACCTTGCTTCAACAGCTTCTGTATTGCTTCTCTATCCTCATTTGCAAAAGCCAAGGGCGTCCTTCTGGGTGCTTGTTTTATAGGCTCTGCATCTCCAGTAGGTATAGTATGCTTCACCAAGTGTGTCTTGCCCAGATCATAATCATCGCGAGAAAAACAATCTTGATTGTCAATCAACATGTGAGCTATGAGGTCATGTTCATCAGGTGGTCTTGTTTTAATTGAATCTTTATACAATTCTTTTAAATGATCGGGGATAATGTTTTCTTTACTTCCCTGGTCTACTTCTGTGATCTTTGCATTTGTAGTTACTTGACAGAATGCCTCAGAAGAAATCTCACCACCAATGGAGATTCTCCTCATGGCATCAAGGCAGTCAATTTTACCCTCATCTTCCTCATCAACAATTTTGTACATAGAATCCTCAATTGGACTAGCTTGACCTATCACTGTATCTTGTTTGATAGACACAGGCTCAGGAAATGGGTTCATCACACGTGCTTTAACTGTGGTATAGTTTAGTACATCTACTACTGTACGTGCTACTGCTACAGAGCATTTTTCAGTGAATTTTGGGTTTGGCTCAATCAACAAGCATACATCTTTATTGGCATCATAGTTTCCCTTATTGTTGCCCTCAACAAATACATCAATTACAGCTTCACACATCCCAGGAATCACATAGTGATCTGCGGCCGTCACCCTTCTAATCGGCTGAGGTAGGCCTATTTGATGTATAGGAATAACTGTCCCATTCAAAATCATCTTATTTTCACTCAGCAAAATATCTGCAGGCCCACTTGGGTCTTTCTGTAATACATCAGATCCCAAAAGTACATCATCGGTTATATCTGCCACAATCAACTGTTTATTCATTTGAAGAGGACCCAGAACAATTTGGAAAGTTGCTTTGCCTATGTAATTCATAGGTTTTCCTTCAGCATTGTTAAGTTTACTTTTACTTGAAATCTGACACAACTCAGGTCTTCTGTCAATAGGGATTTTATCGAACACTATTGGTGATACTATTGTGCTGGTAGCTCCTGTGTCTACTGTGAAAGTGACATCAATACCTTGCAATGTGCCATCAAGATAAACTCCATCAAATTGAGGTACATTTCGTCTCAATAAACCACTATCTACCTCATTGATATACATTTCATTTGTTTTACCATCAGACTTCATTTCTATATGATTATTACCATCATGTTCTACCTTGGTTGGTTTTGTTACATCAGTTTTACCCTTTGAAGTACTCATAACAACACTCTGAATGGGTTTGTAATTCTCATCAACTTTATTCTGGCCCTTAGTATCAAAGGTCGCCCCATGGACCATTGGACCGACCACACTTAGTTTTCCTGACTTTTGTATGAAGGAAACATCCCGCCATACTGTCCAGGAGTAACATCATTTTGTGTGCTGTATTGTGGCACTTGGAAGGAGTTTTGTGCTGTGCCATTTTGAGTTGATAACTGAACTTGTCCTGGCATTACATGGTTCACACACTCTCTGGCGAAATGACCAGGCTGCCCACATCTAAAACATGATCCAGACCTCATATTACTGTTCCTGTTTTCGCTTACCATGGCCCTGGTCCTGTTTTGTCCTCCATCAGTCATTTGAGTGTATCTTTGTCCTTGCTGCTTGTACCCTTGATATTTATTTTCATTTGGTTGGCTTTGCTGGAATTTCTTTGCCCCAAATGGCTTATTGTAAGATTTTGTGTCCTCAAGTTTAACCAGTCTGTCTTTCAATTCTCGAGTAGCTTTCATCATTTCTTCCTTCATTTTCTGAACCATATTTAGATATGTCTTGTCTGGAGACACAGTGTCCGTTGCTTTTGCTGAAGTTCCATTACCATCATCACTGTTATGAATTTGCCCCTTTTCATTTGGAATGGGATTGGCATTACTATTTTTATTTACCTTTTTCTTGGGCCCTTTGCTTAATCTTACACAAATATTGTGCGTATCAATATCCTCACTTTCCTCAGATTCACTGGACTCAACATAGTCATTTCTGCACTTGTTGAATCTTGCCACATGTTTTGGTCTCCTCTCAGTTTTGTTTGAATTTCTAGTTTCCTGGAAATGAACCACTTCATGTACTGCTTCATCGATGTTAGCAGGTTCTTTGATGTATTCAACCTGAAAACTAGCCTTCTCATCAATCAAACCATCCAGAAATTTCCTCAACAGGTCTTCACATCTGGTAGCTTCATCCCTGCCAGCGTGTGCCTTGTCATAGAGTCTCTTCAACTCCGCAGAATATTCTTCAACAGTTTCCCCAGGTTTTTGATTACGATGGCTGAATTGTGCTCTGTATGTTTTAGTAGTTTCCACTTTATTAAACCTGTTTCCAAGTTCTCTAATCAGAAGTTTAAAATTTGACCTCACTTTATAGGACAGTTGACCAAAAACAAATTCCCCTGCTAACCCTTGTAGTTTAGGAATTAATTCATCAAGTTTTTCATCATTGGTCCAACCTTGCCTGCGCGACACATCTTCAAACCTGGTGTACCACACTCTCCAAGATTCCTTGCCAGTGAACACAGGTAGTTTGGTATTTTTGCTCTTGTGGGCCATCATTTTATTGCTGGATGTCGATAAGGCAAAATCATCATCATCATCATCATCAGTACCCTTATCTTCATCAGTGGCATCATCTTCTTCATCAGAAGTTTCGAGTATGGGCGTTTGTTTGCTGCAATTCTGCCTCAGATTTTTCTTGGGTACTTTCCTACCAGATTTACTTGTATTTGCATTCACTGTGACATCATCAGTGGAATTTTCTGTGTGTACATTCTGCATCACATCTTTCATCATACACATCATATTCATCATTGTTTCTTGCATCACTTTCCCCACTTCTTGAGCCACTTCCTGTCCTATTGCCATCTTTTGCATGTTTGACATTAGCTCTTGTCCCCCTAATTCTTGCCCAGAATTTTCTTTAATGTGGACAGTGTGATTGCTTCTCTTGTGTCTTTGTACTTTGTTGGTATCATCATTAGCATCATTTGTGACATGACTTTTGACTGTTTGTCCTTTATTTGGTGCATTCATTTCCTCATATTGGACATCAACAATATCATCAGAATGGTCCTGAGGACGTTCATAAATCACATTTTTGTCAGCACTTTGATCAACTTCAAGTTTTGAGGAACGATTTCTGCTTCTTGTGACCACCATATTACTCACCTGGTTCTCAGACATTTTTTTTTATATATCAATACACTCTGAATATTATTATTGTTATTTTTTAAATCTTGGATGTGAATTCGATCACTGGATTTACTGTACTGTAAATCCCACTCCTGACACCAAAATTTTGTAGCGGTCAAGGCCTTATCTGGTTAATCTCAACAGAATAACCTATAGATTGTCTAGGATGGCTTCCTCAATAATCACAGAAAAGAGACAAGAAATTAAATATACAGTTTGATAAATTTATTAATATTCACACATGAATTCATTCAACATCTCTTGTGTTTTCCCCTTTTACAGTAAAGATAATCTGTACCACATTCAATACAGTGTAACAATAGTCAACAATATTCTCTGTGGTTGCCACAGACTGCTATCATAAAAAAAATACTCATGAAATACACCATTTAGTTTACACACATAAAACTAAAGCATCAATGTGTTAACAACAGAGGAAACATCACTTGAAAACTTCAAATGCTTCAGAATGACTTCAGATTCCTACTTCAGACATCAGAAGGCTCCACATCAGTTGCCTCAGAATAGCTTCACTTCAGTGCATCATTACTTCAGATAATTATGTAATAGCATCAGAGAAAATATTTTCTAAGTACCTGATGGGGTGCTGTCTCAACCCGGATTCTTCTTTTTCCTCAAATAATTTGGGGTACTTCAAAAGGCCGGATAGTGCTAATGCATCAGAAGAGGAGTAATTTTGAAGGAGTCAGGACGGTCGAAAAGATTAACGGAAGAATCCCACAACGCAACGTGCTTCTCTATTTATAGACCAGTGTAAACATTGTCACCGGCTCCGTAGCAACCAGCAAGTTGAACGCAGAACTCAGTACCCAAAATAGATTGTCCATAATATGTCTCTTTGGTCTCCAATACTATTTAAACATATCAAATAAAGCTCATTATACAATATTATCACTAATTCAAAGCATATCTGTGTATAATTGATACTTTAAAGAGACTTTTCACAGAAAACATGAGTGTTGTGAGAGTAGTCACATGACATGTACAAGAAAGTTCAAAATGGAGGGCTTTACAAATTCCACCACTTCAGACTACATTTTACCTCAGAAAAGGTGTTACAAATATCTAAATTGGATGAAAATACAGTAGCAAGTACAAATAGAGTGCAAGGAATACAATGGTGAGATTATTTAGCAGATCTGCATTAATATTCATACGTTTTCAGAGCAAACTACCACAGCTGGAACACAGCCAAATGCAGCGGGCGAAAATAAGGGATTTCACCATTATCAAGGACATAGACAAAACGGCAACCTACTTAATGAATATATCAGTTTATGGTTTTACTTTAAATTGAGCCTATACCATGTAAAACATTACAATCAATGGTTCAGAGAAGTTTTACTTAAAAATATAAATTTTAACTGCCAGTTTGCCCCTGAAAACATGCATTGACTCCAATAGACCATAGACAGGGCAGATGAACTACCTGGCATTACCCCTGTAACACAGCCTTACACAAAGCTAATGAAAATACTACATTTTAATAAAGAAAATACTATGTATTCCTGACATGTAGGTCTGAACTGACCTGGGTGTTATATCAATAAAAATTATCTAACTATTACTTATAAAGGTCAATTAATCAAGTCATCACACCAGGAACTAACAAACAAACAAACAAAATGGTGGCAAAAGTCACTTCCTGGCGTGCTGGCATCCAGCGTCCCATTGTGTCCTTACTTAGGTTATCCAATATTAAAATGTAATCCTTGTTTGGAGAGAACGTGTTGAGTTAACAACCCTAACATGACTCTGATTGCAATGAATGCTTCACTTCACTCACTGAGCTCTCGGTGTTTCCAACCCAAGCTTCACAGGCCAATATTGTTGTTGTCTTGTAAGAAGTTTGTTTACAGCGTCCATTGGTAAACAAACTTGACAGTAAACAAGTGGTTTGTACACAAAACAATCGTACAAGGTGCTAGTTGTGTTAATGATGTGAAGTGTTGTAGTTGTAGTAGTCATCACTTACTTGTTGTTGTTGGGTGATGTCTCACTGGGAGTCAGGGAGCTCCACCAGGCAGGCCCCAGTGCCTGACATCCCCCACGGCAGCTCCTGGTCTCTGTGCCACTCACCGTCATAACGTAATGTGACGGGAGAGACACGGCCACCAACAAGATACAACGCTCCACGGAACGCCACCGCAGATGACTGATACTTCTCTGGTAGGCCGGGAGTAAGTGTGTACCAGGTCTGGGACTCACTGTCGTATTGCTCCATGGTGTACCTATTCCAGCCACCACACACCAGGAGGCCGCCTCCTGTTGTGACCATCGTGTGACCCATACGGCCTTCATTCAGCAAAGCCTCCTGTCGCCAGCTGTCCTCGCCTGGCGCCAAAGACATCACAGATGTAAGCCCTGTACCTACATCAACCCACCCTCCACTGATGTACACCCTGCCCCTCCATTCACAGGCTGCGTGTTGATACCTCTTCCCGGGCAGGGCAGGTCCTGGTTGCCATCGATTTCCCGCTTCCAGTATCTCTGTGGATGAGAGATAACTGCCGCCCACTGCGATCATCTGGCCGGCCATCACTGTCACTGTGTGGTGGAACCTTTCTGTTCCCAAGGGAGGCCCTGCCCTCCACCGCCAGGTCGTCAGGTTCAACACGTCACAACGTGCCAGTGTATAGCCACCTATAAACAGAGAGAGACTCATCACGTAGGAATGCTGGCATCAAGTAACAACAAACTTGTGTCTTATGGGTGATGACTTGATCAATTCCACTGGTTAATGTACAGTTAACTGTCCACTCTATCCATTAATAACTTACAAACGCCAACAATAAAATTTGTTGGCGTTTTTTTGTTGCCTTCAGAATCAAACATTGAGAAAAAAACAGCTCAAAGTTTGGCTGAATAAAGCGTTTCACGTTTGCCAACAGTGCAATGTGACAAACAGTTTACTGTTAGTCAGCAAGTTGTTGTGTTTTCCTCACCATCCTGTGGTTTGACGCTCACTCATGTTATATACGGGGAGGTTTTTATGTGTGTCATTGTAAAATACCTTCAGGTCAATCACAGGTCACGACTTACCTGTGTCCTCACCTCCAATAAGCCACACCTCGCCCTCGTGTCTTATCACCGCGGTGTTGTACCTGGGGTGTGGCACCCGTGGTATCGCATTTACCTCTTTATATTTCCCGGCGAGCCCTTTGGGTGTAAGAGGCGCAGCAACCACCCTCTCCAGGGGTCTAAGTGTATCCACGCGGTCCCCAGCAAACACAGCTATAGCTGGCTGCCCTGCAAACAGATCCGAGACCAAACCTGAGTCAACAATCAACATTCTGTTTAGGCCTACGCCACATTCCTCATCACAAAACACAACTTTCTCCAAAACGCTCAAAATTCCTGCCACTGTTTGCGGTATGAATTACCTGCGTTTACGTCTTCACAAGTTGTGATCCTGTGAATTGTGTCACTGCAGTCTGACACTGTGTGCTTCTCATGGGACGCTGACGATGTGGATGAGTCCACGGTAGACTGACTCCAGGGATGGGGAGTCGATGGTGAAGTGTTGTTTAATTTAGTATTCATTCTGTTTATGTTTACATGTGAAATTGTTGACACTAGTTCTACCATTTATGTGTCATCAGTGACGGTGGCTTAGTCTAGACTGGACGGAAGATACCCCTGCCTACCGTTACCAACCCTTTTTTAAGCCTTACCCACCTGCAGGGTAAATTGGGAGGCTGCTCTGCAGTGCAGAGTGAGGCCGTTCAGTGCAGTGACGTCAAATTTTTCTTTGGAAGCTTCGCCGTTGGGTGAAAAGTTGGAATACTTCCAAGAGCTGTCAAGATTCATTTTTAACCCTCCCATCCCCCAAAAGGGCCCAATATCCTCACAAATAAAGGCCTGGGGATTTTAAATCTTCGCACCGCGTGAAGTTTGTGGAATTTTTATTTGCTGTTGACAGTGAAATTACTGAGAACCAGACCATCTCTTTGGTGGCGTTTCTGTCATTGAAAGTTGAAGCAAGACTAAAAGCATATGCTGCAGTGCATGGTTTAATTTAAGTTAACAACGAAATGCGAGGGGCCAAGGTCAAGTCAAGTCTCGAGCAAAGTTGCAACCTTCTCCCGGCTCAGACTTTGCCGTGACTGAAATTTAACTTCAGCAGGCAGCAGGACAAAACCACAGGTGCCAACGAAGGTAGAGATTTAAAAGAATATATATAACGTAAAAAATGTCCTACATTTGTGGAACAGGAGCAATGTCAATGATGGGACCATGCTTTTCTAATACTTTCAACAATTTAGGCCTATCAATTAACGTTTTGCTTTAAGTGAGAACTTTTCCTTGCTTGGGCTTATCAATTAACGTTTTGCTTTAGGTGAGAACACTACCTGGGTTTCTTGACTTGTTGAATTTTCAATAATATATGGAGAGGCATATCCTTGCATGAGGATTTAGGGCACAGGTGAAAATGCTGAATGCCTTTTACAGCTTCACAAGACTTCCCGTTTTCTTTAGCTTGCAAAATTCAAGCCTAAGCTAACATGGCAGCGTTAATTAATTGCTTAACAGTTATTTACTTGATCTGTTAACCTGAATAATTCTGAAAAGCAAGGTAGTAACTTATTTCTGACAGAATATGAAAGAAAATAGAGGCTTTGAAGTGAGACCTTAAAAGTTAAACAGTTAAACATGTGACGGCATATTTGACCAGATGTGCAATTTTCATAAAGATCATCGCACTCTATTAAATGGACTTTTTAACATATAACTGCATATATACCCAGATATGCAAGTTTAATTAAAATCGTCATTCTATTTTCAGTGGGCTTTGTACATCCAATGCCTAGGCCTACTTTTTTAAAAGTTGAAGTGAATGGACACGCAATGACAACTTGCTTCATCCTTTGAAATTCTTAGTGTCATCTTTCACTTTGTTTCTTTCTTTCTGTTTTTTTTTTTTTTGTTGTTGTTTTTTTTTTGTTTGTTTGTTTGTTTTTGTTTCCCCCTGTCATACCTATGCAGGCCTCCTGATTTTCTTGTTTGTTGTTTTTTGGTCCCCGGCTCCTTCTTACCTGTGCTGTCCTCCTGATTTTACATACAGGCTATGTATATACAGCATTATAATGTATATGCTTAGTTTGGTTTATAACCTACCTTTCCATACTTTACCTAATTTTTGTGAAGATTTTGCCATATTTCCATGCAGCATATCTTCTTGTATCGCATTCTGCTCTGCTGACAGCACTGTCACCGCTGAAGCAGACGACAGTGCGTTGCTTACCCAGAAAAGTGCCACGTGCAAATTGGCACTGCAGAATGGTCACCTGGAGCTGGCGCCCTCACGCGGTACTATATAACATTAAATATTATTTGGCCCAGAATTTTGGTGGCCTGGTCGTTCATTACACCATTTCTGTATTCTTGCGCTGTCAAGGGGGGTGGGGTGGGGGGTTGCATGTGTGTGTGCGCGTGTATGACAGGGAGAGAGAATGCTACCAATGGCATATAGACTGAATTCAGTATACAGTGGTACCTGCTGTATGCAACCACTGCTGTGCGCAGCTGCATTGCTTTTTGTGGTCACTAGGCTTAGACATAGGAGTCAATTTCTTTGTAAAATTTACCTGTGGTGACAGGTCACCTGCTGTATGTGGCCACATTTTTGGCAGCAGGGGTGGCTGCATACAGCAGGTACCACTACATGCCAAACTACACATGATTTTTTTTTGGAAAGAAACTAATACACACTACACTGTACCATTTACAGTCAGCTCAAAGTTTATGGTGCTGCAGGGTGACCTGGCTGTATACAGTGGGCCCTGTCTGTTTAGGTCACCCAAAGTGCTTCAGAAATACCGGCTAATAAGAGGGGGCTGTCATGAGGGGGACAATATGATACAAAAACCACACAATTGCTACAGTGACAAATGGTCAGTTAAGTTTTTAAACTTTTATTTGCATTCCATGGTCAGATTAAAAATATGCTGCCATATAATAGTACAGAAACACATGATCCATATTCATTAATTCCAAACCCAACAATGACGACAAAGAGATTTCAGACTTGCCAAATCATCAACATTTCTTTTCCAATACCAATGTGAAGAAACAAATTTCACTCCTGACTTGAGACAGGCAGTCACCCATAAAAGGCAACTGGTGGTTTTAAACGGGCCCTCTCAACCTTAAAAATACTCATCATTAACTGCAGACACTAGTTCTTTTCCCAAAATGTATAGGCCTAACCACCCAAAACACAAATTTCATTTCCTCTGCCAAAAATAAAAAGAGACCTGTTAGGCCTATCACCTTTTAGTTCTCCCAACTTGTCAGTCAGCAAAGTTTAAAGTAAAAGAGTAAAGTAGGCCTACATCGCTTTTGTGATATTTATGAATCTGGAACATTATAAATACACCCTACCTCCACTATAACTATGAGTCGGAGAACAAAGCCCACAGCACAACATAGCCAATAAAATAATTTTCAAATTGTACAGAAACGCATGATCCATATTCATTAATTCCAAACCCAACAATGATGGCAAAGAGATTTCAGACTTGCCAAAGCATCAACATAAAATATACATATAAATACCAGCATAAAGTGAAATAAATACACATAAATATGACGATGAGAAAAAAAATTGAGTTCCATTAAAATCGGGCCACAAAGGTAAACATATATTGAACCAAGTTATTCAAAAACTGAAATAACAGCTCATATACCAGATATAATGAGGAATATAACCTCAAACTCTACATCCATTTGCTGAAAGATATATTTCATTATGTGGGATTGGAGAAGAGTTTTACCTCAATATTCCTGACCGTCAGAGATATCTAGGCCTGATTTCCTTGGTTCTCTCAAGTGCTGTGGTTTTTGCACTTTACTTGTTTGGAAAATGGTCATGCTACTACAGTAATTTTGATACATATTTTTAGTTATGATAATAAGGCTGGAATTTAGCGCATACATTCAGGAAAGGGCATGTTCAAAATTATACAATTTAAATGGGGTTCAAATGTGCAACATTTTTCATAAGATTATTTTTCTCCATTGCCAGGGTTATGTATTGCGTATTTATTAATCTACAACAAATAAACTGGTCTATTTTGTTATAAAAAGAAACATGTTTTCAACTGTAAATCTGAACCTCTGACTTCTACCTACACATTTTAGTTTATGGCAATGTTGCATTCATTAAGATGGCATTATGGACAGGGATATGTCAAAGTTTAAACAATGAATCTTTAAATGTAAAATATAGATATGCTATTCAAATTTTATCTACACAGGTATGCGAAATGTGTATTCAACAAAAAAATGAGCAGTTATCATCACATTTCAAAATGGGCTGACACACAAAATTTCACATTTTACATTTTGAATGCATTGAAAGCTTCTGTACATAGAAATGAACCTGCAGGTGTGAGAAATTTATGGAGAGGATGATGGGTCAGCACCACTAATAAGCCAGCAGAAAATCCAGTAGTCCTGACTGAATGAGTTTATAAAGCAACATGATATGTTGTGCATTGCAGTTTTGCTAATTCAAGTGCCAAAAGTTGTGATTTTGCTGTTGTTGCATGATGTGAGATTTGAAATGAGGGCCCCCTTGTAGTTGGTACAGATGCTGGTCACAAACACACTTTACACTGTGTGTTTAATCCCCTATATGTAAGCTAGTGCAGTATTAAATTTTGTTACCCTGCAGGGGTCAATAGTACCCATAGTAGGAGGGTTTCACTGTGTTCATGCATGCATAAAGGAGATAAACATCCAGTTAACCTTATGAACCCGGTAGACTGCAATTTTGGCCCCCACACATAATTTGCATACAATTAACATAATAAAAGCTGAACAGCAAAAAATATATTATGATACATCTTGCTCTAATAATTAAGTTGATAATTATGTCTTGTTTTATGCCCTGAAGAGTAGTGACCTTGACCTACTTTTTCAAGGTCACAAAGGGAAGGCATTTCAGTAAACTTGTGAATAAATATCTGTGTACCATTACAAGCAAGATTCTTGTATTTTGTTTGGAGTTGTATTCATGGTGGCACCACTGGTAGAGATAATTGAAACTAATGACATAGGTATTAATACATAGGCTTCCTTTGTGTGATCAAAAAACGAATATGGAACTATGACGTTTACATTATATATGTGTTCGATCACTAGTAAAACTTTTTAACATTATGAGTGAACTAGGTCTTATTTTCAAGGTCGGTATTGAATCACAGTAGTAAAAGATAGTAAATTCAGCATGTTGAAAAAGAGTAAGGCTAACAATAAAAAATATACTGCAAATGGCTATCATATATGAAAGTGTGATTTGCATAATGTGAGTGACCAAGACCTACTTCTCAAGTTCGTGGAAGGAATGCATTTCATGAAAAATTTTGTCACTGATGGTCATTACATGGTAATTTTTTTGTTTTTACATTCGCATACCTTTACAGGAACAATACACAGCCAAAAGTGTATGCTGTAGACTCTTGGTGGCACCACAGGTGATAAAATTATTAGCACTCATATCACCAGTATCAATACAAGTAAAAATTCATCATTCCACACATAAATTAAGAGAGAACGGCAAAATTTGCACATAATACACATTAGGACAATGGTCAAGTTTTGCCATACAGTGTATTTTGTGTGATCTTGACCCATTTTCAAGGTCATTATGTGCTTATGATAGGCCACTAAATTCAACATTTTCATAAAAAATAAAGCAAATGATACTAAATGTAGCACACATTACCGCAAATTAGTATCACATGAAAGTATGATATTGCTTCATATAGATGAATTTGATTAATTTCTGAGGATCCTGATGGGATTACATTTCTTGAAATGATATTTTGGTGATGGTCATCTGACTATGTGCCAGCAGAGCAAAAATTCCTTGGGTCTCTTGTCGTAATGATGTGGTACATACTAAGGTAGCTATAATATTGGTTCCACATAAATACTATTGTGCAAGTGACCTTACCTGTAACCCATTGAATGTATCTCTTGCTGTTTTCACCAATTAGTTTGGCCAATGTTGCTGCCGAAACTTTCTGTGAGAGTTCCACCCAGTAAAGCTGTACTCTGGCCCGTGATGCAATGGCAACTTTTTGATGCCAATCTGCATCTTTGCTAAGAACTGCTATTATCACTGGTTTCTCAGTTCCTATGGAATCGCTTACAGTGACCCATGGAATATCTGAGTCTGTATCCATCTGGTTATCTACTGGATACCTACTAGAGGTGGCCATTTTGTCTATTTCAATGGCACTGTCATGTATAATTATCAGTAATTCATCGTCCTTGACTTTATCTTCCAAGTCATGTTGATATTTCTCAACAATGCTGGCGAGACCTTCAAGGTCACTCCCATCATAAGATACCTTTATTGGCTTATTTCCAGCATAAATGTGAGCCATCATTTTCTTAATGTCCTTAGTGTGGCATTTTTCTTTCTTTGGAATCAGTTCTGTGTATATAAATTCGGTTATGGCATGAGAATTTCGACTAACTAGCCTCAGTTCTAAGATTGTGTCAAACTTAACAACTTTTTGTATGCGGGTCATTTCTCCCTGTGGGTCCCTTCCAATAGCCTGAGTGGGGTCACAAACCATTAACATTTGTTCAATGTCTGACCCAGAGAGCAGGAACTTCAAATGTGTAAGCCAATGGTCATCTGGTGCATTCCGTTTAAAAATACAAAGTTTGACTGGTTCTTTGAGGGAAGGCATACTTCGAGTTTCTTGGAGTGACATGGACTGAGAGCTATTTTCTTCCTTACGCACTTGAGACGATGCCTTGGGCTGCTTTTCACCTCCACTAGGACTAGGATCACTGTCAGTCCTTGCAACTGCTTGTGTGTTAAGATCTTGTACAGGAAGTGTTGTTTTTTGCTTTTCTATAGACGAAAAATTCTGTACATCATCCAGTATCCACCATCTGACTTCTTTTAATTCATCCGGTAGCTGTTCCCACATGAGCATATCTGTTATGCTTGTGACTTGACAAAGATGCTCCCCTCTTTGTGGGTGGTTCCAGGGCAACTGTATGTTTCTGAAAATATAATTTAGATTCTGCACTGTATATGTAATATTGGTATAGTTTTGTGTCAGCTGTAATGAAAGGACAACATAAAAATTAACCCTTATCATGGCAATTTTCTTTAACATTAGCTCAGATTTACCTCAGCTGACTTGTAATTCTGCTGAAGCTATAAGATAATTTGCTGTATGCCAGTTATTTATCATCATCGGTACAGATTGACATTTTCAACTTCACCAATTCCATCAACCTGATGCCAATACATAGAAATATCCACAGTCTTCTGGGATTTTCTGTGGAATTCCCAAGAAGTCCCAGGGAAAGTGTGTGTTAAACCTGTGAAACTCCTAGGGTTTCTGCTGAAAGTGGAAAAAGTTAAGCAGTTCCATGAAGAAAATAACAAGACACTATTGTGCAATTCCTGTGATGGATATTGTTGCATGCGCCAAGACACCAATGAATGAGTCTTTAACTTTATGTCCTCCCTGAACTTGGAACAGAAGATCAAGGTCACCCAGATTATGTAATACAAGAGGCCTATAGGTATGGTGTTGTGCTGACATTGCCATTGATGTCCAAGCTACACCCTGCCATTACAAAATCACCTTTTTCACATTTTGAACAGTATATATTACATTATATTATAGGTGGCGTTTGCAACATTGATGTCGGCAAATATTTTTATGCACTTTATGAGTGCTAAACGTTGTATGGTCCTGTCTGAAAAATTGTTAGGTGCAGAGCATTCACGAGGTCACCCCTATATTCAAACTGGCCATTTGACCTTGATTTGCAATTAGATTTAAAGCGTTGTTGTGGTCAAAATATGTGCCTTACATTAACTTTCCATATAAACTCTGTTTGTCCAAAACGGGTAATAATTTTCTTGGATATTGACGAAAAACAATAAACTTGGACCAGCACCAAACTCCATAAATACTGGATCACAGTGACCCCAAAGTAGGTCACCAAATACTGTTTTAGGTATCATGTAACCAAGCGCAATATGAATCTGGAGGCTTGATTCTCTTTGCCATTGATGTTCAAGCTGCACCCTGCAATTACAAAATCACCTTTTTAACTTTATAGGCATGGTCACCTAACAAAAATATGTCAATGCCACTGATATTATATCACATTCTACATGTGGCCATGGTCTATATATCCTCTAAATTTGGAAAGTCTAATCCAAATACTTTTGTAGATATGGCATTTTACACATTAAAATACATATTGGCTCATAATTTCAGTCAAATTATAGGTGACGCCACTAATGTTATTGGCAACTTAGACTTAAATCTCCCCCACCTTCTGGCTACATTTGGTGCAGATCCGCCTAAAATTAAAGATGCTAGAGTATTCACAAGATTTTCACATTTTTACCCTCTATATTACGTAATAATGCAGGTGGTGTGACCAACATCAAGTGTGGTCTAGGCTTTTATACACTCTATTAGTCCAGAAAGTTATATTGGGCTAACTTGAAAACTGTGGATGGTATTGTGCTAATGAGCAAATATTTACCGATGGAGGGATGGACAGACACGAGTGGTTGCTCTGCAACCTTTGGTCAGCAGAACTCAAAATGCAAAAAGTTGGGACAGTTTTTCACCATTCTAGGTATGGAGGTCTGTGAAAAATGGGTGAAAGTTTGGACAAACTTTTGAACTGGCCTGGGTGTGCAGGTAAGAGGAAAGTTTTAGAAAGTGACACCTTCTCTTATGGGCACATTGCTCTAGCTGTTTAAATTTAAGAGGACAGCTACCACCTGGAGACATTAACATTTATCTGGCTCTTCGTGTTAAGCAAAATGTCCTAGTCGTAAGGTGAAAAATGAAGGCATGACTGAGTATGTACAGTGCAGGGTTGTTGAGAGAACACACTGAAATGGAAATACACGAGGATCCCTTATCTTAAAACTTGAATTTTACCACTACAGCTAGCCACAACAAGTAAGTAGGCATCCTATCTGTTTAATTGTCTACAGCATTGGGTAACCATTGCAAAAACTGACTAGACTGTATCTTACACCTTAGTGTATTTTTGAGTTAAGTAATGTATGGGACCTGGTTTTCTAAGACTCGAGGGAATTAATGAAATTCATGCTCCTTCAGCGTGGTCAATTTGTGTGTTCAGTCAAACCATTTCAGTGACATATAAAACTGTATCCAACTTGTGTTGGAGGGAAGTGACAGTAGTACCATATTAGCTAGCTATAGTTAGATTGCCTGGCTGCTTCTGCACAGCATGGAATTTTCATGAAGTGATAATATAGTGATTGCAGAAAGGTGTGGGAATCCTTAAGCTGTTTGTGCAAATGTTTCCTACGAAATTTGTCTGCACCAGTTTCTGATTTGGAAGGACTTCGAAGGAAAGCACAGATATACTGACTGCAGAGAAAATTAAAAAAAATGGCCAGTCTATGAAATTGGTTCCCAGAAGTCCCTTGGTAGTTCAGCTCGAGTAATCCTAGGTAATATTTTGATACTTTTATTCCAGGAAGTTAATAGGATTTACAGAAGAGAAGAGAAATTTGTATGCATGGCTACTCTCCAGACTTTGTTGATATCCACCTTGGGTGGATGTTTACCAAGGATTTTCATATGGTCATGTTTCATTAATTTTTGCCCTTTTTGTCAATATTTCAGCTCACATGACTTGTCAGTCAGCTTTTAGGAGGCTTAGCTATCCGTCTTTCTTCTACAATTCACATTTTCGACTTCTCCAAAAACTGCTGCCAGATTCTCTTCTAACTGAGGGGATCTACTTTGGGTAAGTTTCTACCATTTTTGTTGAAATAGTTACGCTACAGCAATTTAAAAAAACATGTTTTTTTTGTCTTCTTTTGGGCAATCATGCTAATCAAAACCACTCACCTAGCTGCTTTGATATCACACTGGAACACCCCTAGGGACTTGTTGTTTTTGTTAAGTAGGTGGTGCTGCAATTTTTTAAATAAATTTTGTATGATTTTTTTCTGGGTTTTTGATATTTTCCACTTTATCCCCAGAACCGTCACTTAGATTTAGCTGAAAATTGGTGAATATATTCCTTGTGAACCGGTCAAGCAAATTATTCACTACACGGCATGGCTGTGGACTGCTAAATTTTAACAATTTAAAAAGTATTTGGGTACTCATCGGTTAATGTGCATTATTATTGTGTGCAAATTGTTCACTACACGGCACTGCTGTGGACTGCTAAATTTTAACAATTTAAAAAGTATTTGGGTACTTATCGGTTAATGTGCCTTATTATTGTGTAAGTCAATGGACATTCTTATGCTAAATCACATTTAAACTCTTCTCTGTAACCATCAGCCAGTTTCACCGCAAACTTGGTGGCAATGTACCTTGGGCAATTCCCTTAAAGGTTTGTTCAAATTGCCTCTATCAAGAAATTTCTGGATTTTTTTTGCAATTTTGTTGTTGTTGTTCTTTTTGGTCAAATCTTTAAAAAAAGAAAAGAAAAAAGAAAAAACTTTCTGAATATAGTACAGAAAAACATGGTCCATGTTCATTTATTCCAAACCCAACAATGACAGCAAAGAGATTCCAGACTTGCCAAAGCATCAACATTTCTCTTCCAAAACCAATGTGAAGAAACAAATTTCACTCCTGACTTGAGACAGGCTCATCTAATTCCTTTGGCATCACAAAGGAACACTTCTAGGGAGTGTAGCTTTTAATTTGCTCACCAGGTAGTGCTACAATGTTTTTTTCTATTTTTGATTTTTCCAGAACCACCTTTCAGATTTAGCTGAAACTTGGTGGATATGTGCCTTGTGAAAGGGTCAGACAAAGTTGTTACTACATGACACTCTTGTGGAGTCCTTGTTTTTAACGATGTTTTTTTTTCCAATTTGGGTACTTACCGCTGAGGGCATCTTCCTATTGATTACTATGTAATTCAATGGGCATTCTAACACTCAATATCACGTATTTTCTCCACCAAGTACCAATGTTTTCTTTGAAGTTCTCATAAAATATTCTTTAATTTCTCATGTTACGGTGAAATTTATATTTCTAATGATTTCATTCCTCAGGCAAATCTTGGAATTTTTTTCTTTATGTCATATTGACTTGGCCAAAGCTCAGCACAGGTCTATTCAGTTGCAACTTTGATTTTGTGAACAAGCTAAAGCTCAGTACAGGTCTATTCAGTTGCAACTTTGATTTTGCGAACAACACCTAATGTTAGCTGAGCATGGGCTGTTCACACAGCCCTTTTGTTGTTTATTAATCTGGCCAAACTTGGTGGAAAGTACTTTAATTACAGTTCTGCTAAATTTGTTCAAATGGGAAAAATTCATTTTCTAAATTATTCTATAAATTTTAATTTGCACATTCCAGCTTCATCTTTTCATTTCCAGGTAACTGCAGCTTAGGCATGCTCTGGCTGTCACGTTTTGTGCTGGCCTGTTTTCTTGTTTGAGACCATGACTGTTGTTGCATCATCATGCATGGTGTATTTAGGGACGTGTCTAGAAGTAGAAATAACCAGATGCGACTGTTTTGCATAGCTATTTTGATTGGTCTTCCAGACCTAAAATGAGGCTCATGGAGCCTGCCAAACCTAAATATGGAGTGCATTTTACCAGTTGCCTGCTGTTATTTTCTATCAGTGATTTGGGTGGTAAATGTGTTTTACATGTTGCGGTTGTTAA
Organism: Hermodice carunculata; assembly: GCA_964020975.1. Classification (NCBI taxonomy): domain Eukaryota; kingdom Metazoa; phylum Annelida; class Polychaeta; order Eunicida; family Amphinomidae; genus Hermodice; species Hermodice carunculata. Next base: position 4,857,343 of record OZ026618.1, read on the forward strand.
AGCTTCACAGGAAAAGACACTTTTCTGAATAATATACATGCAGTCAGCACTAGTCATAGAGGTATCCCGATTTGATAGCTATGGTTCTACATGGCCAAGCCTAGAAGTCTTTTTTGGAAACTATGGTATGCCAATTTTTAAGGCTATGATGGCCGAATGGCCAGATCCATAGGGATGTTTTATTGGTATTTCTTTAATAAGCTTCTACCAACTCTGTACATATGGTGACACTCCAGTGATTTGAACCTAAGCTGACCAGCCAGTGAGTCAGCTGACCTTATGTGGTGGGTTTTCGCAAATCGTTCCTTGCTTGCCTGTCAGTGTCCACACTTGATCTTTTGATTGCTTCTCCATAGCATGTAACCAGATCCACTTCAAAGTTGATGGGGATGTCCCCTAAATCATCATTTCCAAATTACATCAAATTCATACAAGTTATAAATAAACGTCTATGTGAACAGCCTGTCCTCAGCTAGCATAGGAATTCATTTATATAGTGGTCCTGTGACAGTGGAGGTAGGTGAAAGTCGTTCATGCTCTGTGTCAGTCTGGCATTCACAGAGTTCTACCAGCATGTGCAGCATCAAGGTCAAGCTGAAACATTTGCCAGGTTATCAAGCAAACATGAAAAGATGTGTAATTAACCCTGTGACCTTAGGGATAAGGTCAAGGTCAGTCACGTGTGTCTGAGTCTGTCTGCCATAGAGCAATATAATTTGTAATCTTTAAGTTCTAGCTCAAACAGTTGTCAATATATCAAGTCAACAGTAAAATTATCATAAGTGATTCTCTGACCTTAGGAGTGAGGTCAAGGTTGCTCACCTCACAGAGGGTCACCACAATCCGAACATGAAAGTCACAGTATACTTTATTCGTTTTGCCTTTATTCAAACCAAATCGTGAACATCAAAGTAGTAGCTTGCATTGTTTCTCGATAATCAAGTAAACCATACAATTCAACCAAGTGGCCCTGCGACCCTGCAAATGAGGTCAAAGTCACCTGAATGCTGTTTGCATCTGGTCTTCAAAGAGTACTATCATCATGCATCACATGCAAATCCTGGTCCACAGAGGTATCAAATTATCAAGTGAATAGTGCAAAGTCAAAGCAACTAGCTGCGCATTTTCTCAGCGAAAAGAAGAAGAAGAAAAAAAAAAAGAAAAATCATACATTTTCCTTATGAGCAAATGATGATAATGATGATGATAACAGTAATCATTCCTACCAAGTATCATGTTAGTTTGGGAGGTTTTTAGAGGAGTCCAAATCTGAATTACCCGTACTATTGTAATAGTCATCAAGTTGCATTGTAATCAATAGGGGAATATGCACTAGCTGATAAGTACTCAAACTGAAAAAAAATGTTAAAAATCAAGGACCCATACCAACATGACCTACTCAACAAATACATACGACCATTCAACAAGGAGCATTTGACAATTCATCACAAACTGAGTGTTGGTTTTGGAGAGTTTACAAATAGTGAAAATATATAACAAGAGGACCATGATGATTCTGTGCTAAGGTGACAATGATGATGATGATGATAATCTGTGACCTTGGGAATCGGTTTAAACGTATTTTATAGTGGCAAACAATAATGATGTACATCACATAATATGCAGCAATCGGGAAAAGGGCAATGTCCTATGTGAATCTCTCTTGCAGAAAAGGGAACGGCATGTAAACTGGACATTACGTAGCCCACACATGTTACATTAACGGTAAACGTTCAAAGATGTCCAGTCATGCAACAGGTAAAGGAAACGTTTACAGTGAACCAAAGACAGATAGAAGGGCATACTTCAAACAATGTTTGTTCGGTAGTTTGTATTTATTAAAATTACAAGTAGAAAAACTCATATATATTCTAAGAAACCTACATTAACTTAACCAGTGCCTTTTGGCAAACAACGACAAGACAAATTTATATAATATTGAACCGCCAAAAAACAAAAAAAAAGTTTTCTGAAAGCATACAAACCCGAGAGCCGTATAAAACCATTTGTAAAGAAAAAGGAGCATATTTTGATACCATTGTATGAAGTTCTGAACGTACCACGATATATAGTGGGCACCAGAAAAAATAGTGCCACACATGTCTGCAAAGTGTGGCGCACTTGCACTTAGGACTCACTTTCACCCCCAATTTTAACAAGATGGGAGATCGACTGAGAGGAGCATGATTATGTGTAACATCAAAGGCCCAGCTTCAAGTGATCAGCCGAACACATTCATTAAAAATAGCCATGTGCCCCACCCACAAACTGTGTAGGTCTTCTCGTCCCCAGAAGTGCCCATATGCACACTGTGTCTAGATACACATTTGTGTAAAGTTTCATGAATCCAAGTCCAAAGACAATATTTTTAGAGTCCAGACATGGAGCAAGTAGCCAATGTATCAGCTTGACCTCCACTGTGACCTTTGAAGGTCACACGAGGTCAAACCTGACTAAAAAAAATGAATGCCCATGGGCATTTTATATTAATGTTTAATAGTAACTATGGGCCTTGGATCTGCCATCACCAATATATTTGCCATGATATCAATTTGACCTCCAGTTTGACCTTTCAACATCACTCAAGGTCAAGATTAACTATACCAAATACAAGCCCTTAGGTGCTTTCCTATCAACATGTTATAGTTACTATGGGTCTAATATCCACCATCGAAAGCGCATGTTCCTATTACCATAACTTGTTCAATTCAAGCCGGAGCTTTTTATTAGAATACATACTTTTTTATTTTGCAAGTTAAAGATGATGAACTGGGGTATGCAGGATTTGTCAAAGGAGGGGGCGGGGGTGGGGGCGTGGAGTGAAAATTTTAATATGATGTGTGTGACAAAGCCGCAAGCAGCTAAAGGATGGGGCATGCCTCCTGCCCTCCCCTGTCGAAGATTTTGCAAGTGTAAGGAAAATCCTGCAGTGTTGCGCTAATTAGGGGTCAAACAGAGGGAAAATACAAAACAAATATTGTACATAATTCGCCCAAATGTATAATTATGCTAACTTACATACATAATATACAATAGACTGGTGCAGGGTCTTGTGATGCCTAATTCTGAGACCTACACATCTTCAAATGCAAACAGTGCGCTTAATCCCCAAACCCCAATCTAAAGCCACTACCGAAATGACCACACTGTATATTAACATTTTCCCTGTCACTGACCAGATTTTCTAAGACCTACACATCTACAAATGCTAGCAGTGTGGTTAACCACAAAATTCCAATCTGAAGCCGCTGCTGAAATGACCCCATGTTATATATAACTATATATTACCATATTCCCTGGCATTTATGAGATTTTCTGAGACCAACACATGTAAAAATGCAATGCAGCGTGGTAAGCTCCCCAAAACGGTATGTAAAGCTGGTACTGAAATGACCACATTATATAAGTTAACTTTATTGAGATGAATCGATATACATTACACGATATAGTCAAAACACACAAACACAAAACTAGCATATGAACAATATCTAAAGGAAAAAAATGGAAGAAAGAGATTAATAAAATTAAAAAAAAAAAGAACAGAATTAAAAAAGTACACAGGCAGATAATTACAGGCAACATGAATATTTACAAAAAACAGGTGCACCCTGTGATCACAGCTGATGTATAGGATTGGCACTTTATTCATGTTGACACCAAATCTCTTTGTTGACATGCACAAACCAATTAGAAGCCGAGATGCTTTTTTCTGGTGTCAAAAATAATGTTAATATACCTCAGTATTGGCCGGCCGGCCCCAGGGCTGTTGCCCATTTTCATAATATATAAGAACTTGTCATATTTGTTTAGGGCCACAAAGTTTGCATATAGGCCTGTCAAATCAGAATACAGATTGCTTCTATCATTTTGGTATTTACTACAACCGATTACCACATGGTACTCATCTTCAACTGCTCCATTGTCGCATAAAGCACACTTTCTCATTTTAATGGGTGTTTTTGGATTGGTGTACCTGCCGGTTTCAAGAGCCAAAGTATGTGCTCTTATTCTCAATTTACTCAGGTTTTGCCTAAGTTTAAGGGGCCGATTGTTTCGTAAGTATTATTCAATATCAAATTTATCTTTAAATTTACAATATGTGCGAAGCTTATGAGAACCTTCTCTTCCAGTACCCTTGATATGTTTGTACCACTGGGCCTCGTACACATTCTGCAAGTGACTTTTAAGTTTCGATAACATAGCGTGTGTATTAACCCCTCCTAGGTTGTTCCAAGTTTCCTGCATACCAGCAAGATGCAAACATTTTTTTAAATAGACTTGACCCAACAATCTCTCCCCTTATAAAATTGGTCATAGTTCTCCAATAAACATTTAAAGACCAGTGAGTTTTGATTATAATTTTGAAGGTGGATCCAATATTTTACGGCCTTACAGGCTATTTCGATCATGATTGGGTAGCTTCCCAGTTCAGCGATCACCGCCGCATTAGTAGCTTTTCGGTGTACACCAAGGATGTATTTACAAAGTTTTACGTGTATACTCTCCACAGTTGGTTTATTACATAGTGCCATCAAATTGTTGTCATTCAATCCTTTTAATAGGGTGGGTCCCCAAACTTCACTGCTGTAGGATAATATTGGCATAATAAGAGACCCAAAGAGTTTTAAAGATAGTCTAAGATTGTTATTAACCGGGAACTGACGAATCTTAAATAAGGCCTTATTGGCTTGGTCTTTAAGTTTGTTAATTGCCAGGGTGAATGTACCAGAAGCACTGAATTCAACACCCAAGTAACAGTAATGTTGTGCAGTTTCTATGGTTTGCTCCCCACATTGGAACAACTTGATTTTTATTATACCACCACCCTTGTTAAACACCATAACTTTGGTTTTTTATATATTCACTGTCAATTTCCATTGTTTACAATAGTCATGTAATTTATTAAGGGAGGTTTGCAGACCATTTGCTGATTGCGACATTAAAACTAGGTCATCTGCATACCATTTGCTGATTGCGACATTAAAACTAGGTCATCTGCATATGGCAGGCAATTAAGTTTAGAATCAAATAATTCAGCAACTGTTTTCAAAAATATCTGGTAGATCTGCTAGAAAAAGATTGAACAAAATAGGACTTAAACGCATCCCTGCTTAACCCTCAATATTTGATGTAAAGGGTTCCGTGTATCCGTGTTCAGTCTTTATACAATACTTCACCTCATTGTACATAGATGCTAAAATACCAAGAAAATTACCACCGACATCATTAAGTAACAATTTATATAGACAGGCTTGTCTCCACACAGTGTCAAATGCGCACTTGAAATCGACAAAGCATACATATAGATATTTTTTGGTGCCATGATTTAAATGTTTATCGATTAGGGTTTTCAGCGTAAGAATGTGGTCTGCAATTCTACTTTTCTTTTTGAAGCCAATTTGTGCATTCGGAATGACGTAATTAGTTTTGAAATAATTATAGAGTCTAGTATGTAAAATTGTACAAAATAGCTTACTGAAGCTTATATATAAATTGTTCCAGCACTCATTACGCTTTCCCTTGGTTTGTACAGGTGATGTTGCTGTAACTTTTTATTTTATAATCACTAGGACGAATCTAATACCTCAGTTTTTCTACTTATGTTAAACACTGGCAGGTTGATTAATTAAGGTAGGCTACCCAACTAGAAAGGGTACACACTGGATCAGGGGTAAGTTACATTGTTCTTATCTGAACTGGTACTACACAGTAACTATGTTTGGTTTGACAGGTAGTCTTTAGTCACATCGAAGCTCTGCATTTATAGACAAGTCTGCATTTATTGAGCTAATGCATTGAGGCGTTCATATATATTTTGTCATTATTATGTGGACTGTCTTTGTTGAATATTTAGCTTAGACAAGGAGCCGCTACTCAGAGAGACAGGTACGGGTAGAGGTTCCGAAATATGTTCTGAGTAGTTACCCGCTAAAGACCCTTTAATTTATTTGGACTAATACAGCCTATGTCAAAATTCTACAGAAGAACGTGACAATAGTACTTCCATATATATATATATATATATATATATATATATATATATATATATATATATATATATAGTGACTGCCCTTAAGGCAGGCCAAAAAGTGGTCACATAAAGCGGGTGGTCTCTCAATGAAGGTGCAATAACGTGGGAAAGATAGCAAAACGGACTTTCAAAATATGGTCTAAATGGGCAGGTGGTCTTTCATGGCAATGGTCTCTCAAAACAGGTTCTCTCTCTCTCTCTATATATATATCTATACATATATATATACATAGATATGTATATATTGGTTAGACTTTGACAGGTTAGCTTATGGAGTGTATAGAGTTTGGTCTACGGAGTAGAGTAATGGCTACCAGGAAGTGGTTCTGGATGAAAAGACACAAATACAAATATGACTACACACAAGCATTTTTCCTGTCATTGATGAAACCCTCTCGTAATCTCTGTTTTGCATCGTTATATGATGGATAACGATGTTTGCAATCTCAGACTCATATGAAGCGACAGAAATTAAGTTCTGCTATCTGCATTTGCCAATAATAAAGATGTCGGGTGTTGCTATTAGCTGACTTCATTGTCCTCAAGGTGGTTTGCCAGATTTGCTAGAAATGCACTTTGGTAACAAGAGGGCTGTGTGAACAGCCCCTGCTGAGCTGATCTACAGATTCATTACCCTTGTGGTTCTGTGAACTAGGGACAGAACAAAATGGCTAGACATTTTTCAAAGGTACATCCCTGCCAATTTTGGCACAAATATGGCCAAAATTAATGAAGTTACAGTGAAACCTCATTATAATGACACTCAAATATCCGACATACTCAATATAATGACACAATTTTTGATGGGAAAACGTTTATTTTATTTGTTATTTGGCTCATTTATCTGATATATTCAGTTATTCGACACAATTTTTTCGTGAACAGAGAGTGTCATTTAAACAAGTTTTCACTGTATAATCATTACAAGAGATTCCCATGTTAAATTTTCCTACTTAAATTTTTCTACAGATTTTCAAAAAAAAAATCACTGAAACATGACCATTTGAACAAACTTGGTAGAAACCCACCCAAGGTACATTGCCACTAAGTCTGAAGTCAATCTGACAGACATTTTTTTCATTGAAGTCCAAAAAATGTGAATTAGCATTAGAATGCCCATAAACTTAGTAATCAATAAGGAAGGTACATTTACCAATAAGTACCAGAATTGAAAAAAAAATCATTAAAAACGAAGAATCCACAGCAGTGCCGCCTGATGAGCAACTTTGTTCGACGTTTTCACAAGAAAAATATTCAATAAGTTTCAGCTTCATCAGACTGACGGTTCTGGGGAAGAATTTAAAAATAGAAAAACCACACAAAAAAATCATTAAAAAATAGAAAAAATGCAGCGCCACCTGGTTAACAAATTAAATACTAGCAGTCCCTAGAAGTGTGTTGCTGTGCGATATCAAAGCAATTGGATGAGCAGTTTTGGAGACGATTTTTTGAGGTTTGTCCAAAAAAAAACAAACAAACAAACATAAAAGTCCAAATATCTCTGGACCACGACCTTTAGAACAAACTTGGTACATACCCACCTAAAGTACATTGCTACCAAGTTTGAAGGGATTCTGGTTGATGGTTTCAGCGAAGAAGTCAAAAATGTGAATTAGCATTGGAATGCCCATTGACTTACGTAGTTTTCAATAGGAAAGGTACATTTACCGATAAGTACCGGAATTGACGAAAAAAAAAAAAAAAAAAATCACGAAACCACAGCACTGCCACCTAGTGAACAACTTTGTTTAACCGTTCCACAAGGAACATATGCATCAAGTTTGAGCTTTATATGAGTGATGGTTCTTGAGAAGTTAAAAATAGAAAAACAAATACACATAAATCATACAAAAATAGAAAAAATTGCAGCGCCACCTGGGACACAAGTTAAGAGCTTTGAGTATCTAGAAGTGTTCCTGTGTGATATTAAAGCAATTGGGTGAGCTGTTTCAGAGAAGAATTTTTGAGGACACCCTCAAAAAAAAAAAGGAAAAATACCAACAAAAAAAAAAAAAAAAAAAAAAAAAAAAAAACCAACAAAATATATATAAAAAAAATTTAAAAATAGCTGCAGCGTCACTATTTGTACAAGCTTGGTAGAAATCCACCCAAGGCACATCCCCACCGAGTTTGAAGTGAATCTGTCCAACTGTTTTTGAGAAGAAGTGCAAAATATGAATGTGGATGAGATAAGGAGGACAGACAGAATTAAGTTATATATGGGTATAGGCAGTGACTGGAAGGGAATTGAAGAGTACTGAGAATGAGCGGTTGTATTTTGTGATTAGAACCTCGCGATAGGTTCTACTTCTATGTGTAATTGACGCAATGTGCATGCCTATATCTCTCTGGCAGTAAAAGATCACATAACACCGCTGTTTTGAACAGGAGTCAATGCAGCTGTCATCGTCACAGCAGACGGCATGACAGTAAGTGTGCAAAATTGTGTCAAATTTATTTTCGCAATGTGTGTTAAAAAAAAAAAATTAATAAGTGGTAAGTGGTGGTACCTAGTAACCTACCCTACGCTTTGGAGGCCTTGTTCAAGATGTGTACAAGTGTTTTGGAAACATTTGTAATTGAAAATTATATAAATATACCAAGATGGGGGGACGGTTGAAACGATGCTGCATTGGGGCAATATGAGACAAGCTTATGTCATGAGTGGGGTATAATGAAACAGCGTAATTGAGGAACACTGTGAGACATGTCAGTTTATACAAGCTGGTAGAGGTTCTTCTATAGGAAACTTATGATCAAAGTTCATTTTTTACCATTACCCTAAGTGAATGTTTCCAATACATCAGTTTTACGCAATAAATAGTTGTTGTATGTTTGCAAGTTAGAGTGCCCAACCAGGTGTTTCACATTGCGCCAGAGGTGGGCAAAATGAAAAAATGGACCATCGCTGCTTTGTAAATAATTAACTTTTTGGCGATCGGACTTCACAAATTTTAGTGTGAAGCACACGATTGAGGGATCTTCCATTCACCTGTCATAACTGTAGATAGCAGTGCAGAAACATATAGCTTTCTAGAACCCAATCAAACTTATACGTCTGACTGTACCCCACTCCTCCCAGACCTTCCCCACTCTTTCAGTGCCAACTGCGACCTAAGTCGAACTACAGAAAACAAACTGCCACGAATTGAAAAATAGATGCTAGATTCATATTCGGTGTAGAGAGACCTTTCATTCAAGTGTCAGCCTATGGTAAGGTAAGAATAGTCGTGGTCAACAGCATTCCTCAACGTGCTTTGAGTGCAATACAACCAACAAAGGGCGTTTAGTAGAGCTGTTGAGTCTGTCTAATATTTAACACAAACAAACTTAATAAAGTTTATGGTTGAATGATAGGCTTAAGTATGTTGGTGACACAGAATTTTTAGGAAGGCCCAAATGGGCGATTCTGAAAAACTGGGTGCGACGTTAGTAATGGCAATGTTCGTGATATAATGCCAGAAAGGATGGTAAACTAAAAACAATTTGAATATTCCCCTGTCATGAATATTAGGAGTAAAGAACTCAGGTGTATTTTCTGCAGTGCTATGTTGACGTTGTGAAAACAGACCAAACCTGCTGGGCCTGTTATTCAAATTTATTGCAACATCGTTATAACCAGTCAAGGCTATTGTGGTATTAACTAAACCTCGATAATATGGCAAAACAGAATGATGTGAAACGTGAACTTATCTTTCATGCAAAGGACAATAGACTGGTTCTGCTTGTATCTAGAATTTATTTTTTCTTTGGCGCTACCATCATGGCAGCTTCTGATCGTGGGATAATTGGGTTGACGTTTTCATGATTGGACTTGCGGGTGCAATGGATTGCAAAAAGTGTGATTATTACTTTACCAGGCATGACATCATTTCGCAAACTCGAAAACACAGAAAATTTTAACTTTACGGACAATTCTAGGTATTTTTGGAAATCTAAATGGACAACATGCAATATTATGAATATTGATTTAATATATGGGACTTTACCACGGCATACAGATTCAGGTCTACTCACTTCTGCTCATATGTATTATTATATTAAGGCCTAGATGAAACTGTAGCCCTCGCTATTATTGGAGTCTGCCACCACAGAAGTTATCAATGGTGGTGTGCGTATGACTCTCTTGCTTGTATGTATGGTCCAAGTAAAATCTAAACAACTCTCAGGGTCGATACCAAAGTTTGATTGACTGTTTCATACCTTGAGCATCGATGTTGTAGGATTTTCTCAAATCAAGCCATATAGAAATAGGTTATCCGTAATTTAAGAATCAGCAGAGTTTAAAATCCTGCAATGCTTATTTGGACTTAGAACAACCGGCACAAGTTACAAGTCATCCACAGGTATGTCCAGTGTGCTAGTCGGACAATTGTGGTAATTGAAATTTTGAAGCTCCCACAGTAACCAAATTTTCCTAACCTTCTTACAAATGTCATTTTTATTATTATCATGTTGTTTTATTTTATTTTATTTTTTTATTTTATTTATTTTTATTTTATTTATTTATTTATTTATTTGTTTATTTATTTATTTATTTTTTTTTTTATTTTTTTTGTCGGGGGCGCTAGGTTGGGAGGCAGGCGTACGTGGGGCCCGCGCTTTGCTGAAGACGCCACTGTGAAGTCAGGGTGCGTCTACTAATAGTTTTCCTTGCACCATGATCTGACGAGCTATTCTGGCAAGGTCATGTGTAAACATACCGAGAACACACAGTATCATAAGGTCAAGTGATAATAAAACGGTTGCATTTTAACACACACACTTTTTACTGATACAAATACCACAGACAGAATAGAGTAATAAGATGCTTCTGCAATATTGGTAAAAGGAGGTAAAACACGTGATAATGAAGGAAAAAAAAACATAAATTGGTCATAGAGTGCAAATGTTTGCGCGAGTAATGCACATGTGCACATGTAACTGGGAGGAAAACTTTTCATTTTGAATTTTTTAACATAGTAGCCTGAAGTCGGGGTGCGTTTCCTATTAGGGCTTTTTTTGCGGAACAAAATGACGATGATAACATTTTAGATGTCCTAAAGTCAGCATGTGCCTTCTAATAAAGATGCGTCTTCTAATAGTGAATTTACGGTAATGTTTGATATTACCATTGGCCTGCGATATACCATTCTGATCATATAAGCCAATATTTAAGATTTGCTGAGTCAGCACATAAATTTAAACAAATTTATTTCAAAATTTATTAAAAATCCTAAAATGACTTGATCACGAATATTTGAGCATATTTGACACAGACACCGCCAAGCTAGATACCAATGAATCTGGTCAGTGGGTTTGGAGAAAATGTGAACTGCCATGTAGCAATCTCCATACCCTCATGCAGTTATCAAAGCAATACACACATTAACTAATAAGTAAAAAAATTGGAAAATGTGCTAAAAATCATAGATTCCACCTAATGAAGGACCACAGAAAATGATAAAAGAAATGAAAAAAAAAGTGTTGAACAAAATAAAATTCCGCTTTGGAAATCTTGTTGAAAATAAAAAAAAAAAAAACTAACAAACAAACAAGCAAAACAAAACAAAACAAAAAAAAAGAGAAAAACTAAAACAAGTAAATAATAAAAGGTCGCAGTTTGACTCACTGGTAATTAATAGGAACATTTATTAACCAAGAAGTACCCAAATTGTAAAACCAGAGTTAAAATCATGGATCCACAGCTATCAACGCAGAAAACAAATTTGACTCTGCCACAAGGAACATTTCCCAAATTGCAGCATAATCTGACCGAGGCTTTTACAGAAGTCCGAAATAGAAAAGCACACACAAATTTATAAAAACCCCAAAGAGGAAGACTGTAACAGTCCTGTGCTTAGGTGGCTCTGCATGCAGCAACTGAAGTGGTCCTGTAAAGTTCAGATAAATGTCAATGCCGCCATTATTCAAGACCATCCTCACTTTAATATTTAACTTCAGCTCAACGGTTGGCAAATAAAAAAAGGACAGAATGCACAACTAATTCAGATATTGGCCACAATGTCAATTGAATTTTCAAAGTTACTCAAGGTCAAAATGAACTCCAAGATCACCAAAAAGTTACTTTTCTGTGTGTGTTTCAGAATAACCATGGGCCTAGTATCCAAAATTACCCAGATGTTCAATGTGCTAGTGTCCCTATTGGACAGCACTAGTGCCGTGTAAGTATCGCTACACAGACTTTCTCTAACTTTTAATTTGTCGAAATCAAAAGATGACAGTATCACCGGGTAGTGAACAAATTAGCTGGAGATCAAGTCCAGGTACATTCCCACAAAGTTTGAATAGATTCCAAATTAGTAATTCAGGAAAATAAAATTGCACACAAATTTGTAAAACTACAGAGAAAATTTATAGCACCACCGAAAGAACATGTTTAAGTGTAGGGCTCACCAGGGGTGGTCCTTGCAAGTTAAATATAATTGGTCTGGCGATTTTAGAGAAAAGGTTTTTAAAATTTAACAAAATTTTTCCAAAAATGACGGAACTTCGGCTAGATTACATTCCCACCAATTTAAAAGTGAATACGCCAAACTGAAAAAAAAATGCAAGAAACCATTACAAGCCCCATAGTCTTACGATATAATCAAAAGCAAAGTATGTATTATCACAGAAGTATCTAATAAAAGAGGAATTTGTAGTATAAAAAATTTCAAGGCAGCTGAACTAGACCTAAGTGCCATTTGTTGAATAAATCGTGGTCTAGGTGTCTCTAGAACTGACTCTGTGTAATTTTAAAAGTGATTGGCAGAGCAGTTCAGAAATTTGTTATGAAACTTTCTCAGACATGAATGAGAAAATATGAAAAATATATACATATGAATCCCGGAGCTTATGTAATCATTTGAACAAAGTTGATAGAAACCCACCCAAAGGACGCCTGTGCCAAGAAGGCAGAAGCAAATGTAGCTAGTGTTGGAGAAATAAGTCGAAAATGTGAAGTATCATTGCAATCCCAATTGCATTTCATACTAATCAATGGGAATGTGTACATTAACCAACGAGTACCCACATGAAAAAACCGTTAAATATCAGAGATTCGTCTGGCTCCACTTAAGGAACAAAAATTGCAAAACAAAGGCATAAATAAAAGAAACATGCAGTGCCACCTGGTGTAAAGGGCCATAATGTTTCGGTGATAAATAGCTATGGAGATTTTTAAAACAGAAGAAAAGAATCCCAGGGCCACTATAGACAGTAATAATGATGCATTTATTATGCTTTCTGTGATTGAGGATGCATGTGGCAATTAAAGTCCATAATTCACAATGTGGATGACCTTCAACTAGCTTCTTAAGGTCAGAGAGTGATTTAATTTCAGGAAAAGGGAATTTTTTGTGCAGGTTTACTGATTGTACCTCAGGAGTGCATTTGGCCTAAGGGTCTACTGTTTTTTGTTTTCAAGTCTTCGTTATTGCCGAAAATATATCACTTACATACCTTTTAAGTTGCCTCTTGTGAGCAACAAAGAATAAGAAGGAATTCAAGATTATCAGATCATATACTGGCTATACTTACTTGATTTGCTCTGCCAGCACATTGCTGTAGGCTACATATAGGATGTTTTGTTCAGCTGCACCTATACTGCGCAGTTGTTTAATGTATTCTGTGATAACAACAGTCTTTCCAGTGCCTGGGACTCCACGCAGAAGAACTGTTTTTTTAGTCTCTGTTTGACACTGGCGTAAAACATTAAGCTGCTCCAAAGTCAGCAGATTCATGATTTGAAGATAATCCCTTCCCTCCTTGTTTAACACATAGGTGCTGGGGACAAACGATGCAAGGCTTGTGTACAAGGAACATCGGACAGATTCCAGCTTTTCTTTTCCCATTGTCATATATGATGCTGGATACATTTTGTTTTCCTTAACCGTCAGTTTATTCAACCATCCTTTCTCTGCTGAGATCTCTTTTGTGGTAAAAGTGCAACATTGCACATAAAAGGAGCTGTGACTGCTGTAGCTGAGGCTTTGATCCAAGTATGGTTGCATTTCCCTTGCATACGCTTCTAGTTTTGCTTCATCAAAACCAAAAGTGAGTACCAAAGGTGTGTCTGTAGATGTGATGAGTAGGATGTCAAATATGATGTCGTCACGTCTCGGTTGACTTTGTTTTCTTACATCATTTTGTATGCAAGGGGAAATATACATCAGGCCCACTTTGTCACTGTAGTATTTTCGTAAAGCAGGTATAACCTTCTGTAGGTACTTGTTACTTGCCTTGCACTGTTTAAACAGTTCTGTATAATTGTTCGGCCACACGTTCAGCCCTGCTTCAACTGAAATACAGAGATATTTGTCAGCTTGTACATACCTTATGATTAAGATAGAAAAATATTCATGCAACTTGCAGGATTTCCTACAAATTACGGTACACCACTTCATGTGGAAAATATTTGTACCAGATTTCTGTTCCATATGTTATATATATATATATATATATATATATATATATATATATATATATATACATATATATATCATGTTTGGGTCGATTTTAGTGCTATATAACATGTGTACAGATATCTTGCCTAGTCCACTATGGGCCGTATAATAAAGTCATTACAAAGTGCTATAATAAGCCTTCTGTTCGGAAGATATATGTTATACTATTATGGGCTAAGCTGCCTCCTGGATAACAATGGCGCCTCCCCTGCCAGCGAACTACTGGGTCTCTGATGGTACATTTGGCATCTGGTGTGGCACAAATTATTGAGGTAGACCTTAACAAATATAACATAAACAGATCATAGCATGGCTTCTTGTCAATATGAAAAATATCACTTCGCACAGCTTGCCATACAGCAGAATGCCTTTGCTTTGCTCACTGGTTCTGCACATATGGAACCCAGTCATTCGTATGGACAGCACGCCAAATTATGATTAATCTATATATGTGTGTGTGTGTGTGTGTGTGTGTGTGTGTGAAGATGTACCTTGAGTGGCCTTCTACCAATTCTGTCCAAATCGTCAAACGCCTCAGATTTTGAGGTTTTGCTACACATTGCATTTTCACCTCTGCTGACTTTTTCTTCAAAGCGGAAAGTTGTATGCTTTTCACGCTTATTGGTTATGTACATGGACTTGATCTCCACTATACCTGTTCATTATATGGAGGGGCGGTCTCTTTTTATTTCCTCTCTTTCTTTCCTTTGTTTTCCGATTTTTAATTATCAAAATTTGGATAATTTGGTAAGGGATATTTACATGTTATCAGCAGTGACTACACATGATATTATTCTAAGTTGAGAGAACCACTTCAGAATTTGCATGTATGGTTAGCTGCACACATGAGAGTAAAAGGCCGTTTGTTGTGCTATTTACTAAATGGTATTTTTTGTCGGGGTTAAGTCCTCATTTAGTTTACACAGAAAAGAAATTACCCACCCCCCAATAATAATAATGATAATGATGATAATAATAATAATAATAATAATAATAATAATAATAATAATAATAATAACAACAACAAAAATAAAAATAAAATGAAATGATGACCTTTAGAATTTGTTATGGTTGTGGTATTTTGAAGTTGTAATAAAGTTGCATGGAGAAGTTGGTCTCTAAATATCATTATTTTCTAATCTAGACAAATCAACTACTGATTGTCAGCAATACTGGAATATCAAATTACCAGGTACTGTGTTGAAATAAGCAAGGCTGCCTGACTTTTAACAATTTTGATCAATTTGGGTATATATGTATTATTTAGTTAGACATTTTTATTCATTATCATGCACATCAATAGGGACTGAAATGATTATTCACATTCATAACTTCTCCAAACTTGTCATCCGCGCTTCAAACTTGGTTGAATGTACCTTGGGTTGGTCTCTACTGTGTTTATACAAGTTGTGATGCTCCAGTCAATCATGGATTTGAAAATAAAGTCTAGGTAAATTCTGTAAAAACAAAATGTTCTTTTGTGCTGATGCCTGGCTACTGCCATATCCAGTTTTACAAGTGGATGTCGATGCTACATCCGGGTAGGTTCAGGAAGTTTACAAATGGAGGCCATGCTAACCGAAAACTAATATAGGCAGGAGTTCATAATTGCAGGTGTATTGTATCCTGTTTAACTTAGCAGCTGGCAATATTTAATAATCAACTTCATAGAACAGTTTTTTGTACAAGTGCTAAGTGTTTTCTTTGCTTTTTTGTACTAGAGTACAAAAAAGCAAAGAAAACACTTAGCACTTGTTTTACTCGGTAAAACAATAGCTGGATTGTGTGCCACTTTACTGTTGGCAATCTTGGCTGCTTGGGCTAAGCAACAAAAGCACGGTATCACCTTGACAGCAAAGTATGTGTGATTGTATAAAGTTACAACATAGAACTACAATTAAATATCAGAATATTGTGAAGTAAACATCACGCAAGATATTTATTTATTAACTACTAAACTAGGAACCTACAAGCTCGGAAAAAAAGGATGATGCATAGGTAATATGCCCATGTAGGAACCAAGGATATCCAAGGGTTCCCGCAGGCCTTTACATTATGCAGTCTCTGACTTCTTGGTTTCGGCCAATATATTTCTCAGTATATTGGCCTTAATTTAGAATAAAAGTTATACACAAGATTAAGGACGTAGCTTTTTTAATAATGAAATGTTCTGCATAAAAGACCAGGGTAATGTCATGCTTCATGAAATTAAGGAAAAAAAATGAAGAATGAAAATTTTATACAGCCAATGACACAAAGACTGCAGAACAGCTTTTCTGTAAACTTTATCTCTATGTTCAATGTTCAGTGCTGTGCAGGACACCTTCTGACGGGGAATTGGATGGAGCAAAAAGGCGGTTTTGATTAATTTTCAACAACCTAATAGGTGATGCAAACGAAACGGTTTTTTCCTCTCAGCTTTGTATATTTATATCTATTGAGGAAACGACGGTGAACACTTATATTGGTAATATAATTTTGCCCTGCAAAAGAAGAAAATGACAAGTGACTTATTCAGTTGTTACATACACATCTAATGTGCAAACAATGGGTGCATTATGCAAGTAATACATATATAGAATTCATCACGGGCCTAAATTGTGTCCCGAGTCAGCACATATAGCTGGGATATATTTAACATCTTTATGAATTTACTTTCTTCCTTTTGCATGCACATTTGTCTGGTATGTCTAATATGTCGTAAAATATTAGTGGTAACGTTTTGTAATCAAATAATGCCGGGTAAGTGTACATGTGTATGTAAAATGAAGATATGTCAGTACAACAAGATTTCTTCAGTATAATAATATGGACGCCTCCAAGTATTAAATGTCGGGAAGTGCCAAACTGAGCACTGTTATCTGGTGGCCAACCATTAGAAATACCATTGCTGCAGCACCCCATTCAATATGGGGCCAAACGGCCAATTTACGTTTGCTTAAGAGTGCATTTGGCATCATTGTCTGAACGTAAAGGCCAGTCTTCATTCAACTTGGCACATAGTGAGATATACCATTGATATATAAAAACTTAGCTTTCATTCGACCTTGAAATGAACTTGAACACCAAAATGTAGCTATAAACAGATTTTTATTTCAATTTTGACGCAGATATTGATACTAAAAGGGGAATTTTCTTTTAAAACAACGAAGTCTCAGGATGTCATGAACAAAATATTGGCATAAAACCAAATATTAACTGATCTATATAATTCTCGGCAGAAAGGCTATTTTTGCAAAATATATAAAAAAAAGTTTCGAATTGCCTCATTAAAATATGTCCACCATCGGATGCAGCTTAAAGAGTAGATGATTTTGATAAAAAAGTGAACGTGAATTTGTTTAATCTAAGTAAAAATACCAATTTAAAATTACAGCCTCATACGATTTCTCAAACCAAGATGACCACCAACAATGGATTTGTGGGCTAAAAATTTAAAATATACGTGATTTCTTTGAAACGTAAGATTTTTGGATGATATTTTTCTTTAAAAAACGTCTGCTAAATAAGCGTTATCTTTGTGTTTCGCCTATTCTATATAAAAATTTCTGCCTGTATTGAAAAAATGGAGAAAAAAAACTATTACAAATTACCCGCTGTACATTTTTTTTCCTGTTTGGACCAATTTAGAAAACATTTTATTCAAAACATTCTATGCAAAATTTCACACAACTTGTTTTCTTTGCTTTTTGCGATTTCTTGTTACAAATGTCTCAAAAAGACATGAAAAGGCCGAAAAACATATCCAGATCACTAAAGTGATCATCAAGCTCATCGCAAGGTCACTGAACACGACCTATCAACATAACAAGTGTCATTAAATATAGATTCCTCTACCATAGGTATCCAGCATGTCACCAAAATATGGCTACTTTAATGCCCACTTTTGGCTTCATTGGCACCAGTGTGATTGGTTTGAAACTTTATGCATACTCCTCTAAGATCTCTGAGACAATATTCGTTGAACAGATGTTGCTGTGTTTTGTGCCTTTTAGATGTTTTCTCATAAACTGCTGACTGAAGTCTTTTCAAGCTTTTTGGATATGGGCAGTACAGGACTCGATCATTTCAAGGTTCTCAGCTCTGCTGACCGAAGGTCACAGAGCTTATGGCACCACTCATGTCTGTTCGTCCGTCCGTAAACTTTTGCTCGTTTGCACAATACCAACCACACTTTTCACGTTAGCCCAATATAACTTTCAGGACTTAAAGGATGTATAAAATTCTAGGTCCATATCGATTTTGGTGACGCCACCTAAAACAATTACGCAATATAGGAGTCAAAATATGAAAAATCTAACATCTTTAAATTTTGCGGATCTTGACCATTGGTGTAATTGTGGGGAACGTCAATGTTGAAATAGCTATGGATATTAGTGATGTCACCTCTAATTTGACGGAAATCATGAGCCAAAATGTGTTTTAAGATGTACAATTCCATATCTGGAAAAGTATTGTATTCAACTTGCCAAATTTGTAGCATATATATATATATATATATATATATATATATATATATATATATATATATATATATATATATATATATATATATATATATATATATACATATATATATATATATATATATATACATATATATATATATATATATATATATATATATTCCATAGCCAAAGCTATGTAATATCAGTGACCTTGACCTATTTTTGTGAGGCGACCACGCATGTATGGTTGAAGAGATGATTTTGTAATAGTAAGGTATTGCTTGGACATCAATGGCAAAGAGAGTTGAGCTCCAGATCAAAATTCCGCTCTATCATATAAAATATAAAACTGTACTTGGTCACCTACTTCTTGGGTCACTGTGACCCAGTAATTGTGGCGTTTGGCGATAAGCCAAGTTTGCTGTTTTTCGTCAATATCTCGAAAAACTTTTACCCGATTTAAGCAGACAAACCACATATAAAAGTTGGATCCGGGGCGCATATTTTGAGCAGTAGTAAATTTGAAATCGACGTTGAACTTTAAGATCAAATTATACACTACATGTACGTGAGCTTTATATGTTCAGAAGCCAGTTGAGCGCTCGCAAATTTGAAAAAAAGAGGTGCAATATAGCCATGTTGCCAGCTGAACATTGGGCCCATGGGCCTCCTGTTTTCACTTTGTGGCTGTCACTGCCATTTCCTGATTTTTATTGAATATTTTTAAAGTAAGAATTAACAATAAGGAGAAATGCATTTATTAGTATTATCATCGCTAATTTTGGAGTAAAAGCACATCTTATACTGTCGTTATCTTTCAGTACTGGTGCATCTTAAGCCTATAATTCACTATTGCTGATTTATTTTAATTGCCTTTTGTTAATTTTTACATTGAGTCATATTGGAACCGTCAAACTGGCAGATTTGCTCGCATGGTGCATACCATATGCCCTGTTTGAATGGGGCTGTAGGATTGTAAACTCTGCGTCTGATGATAAGTGAATAAAAAAACCAGTACCTGTCATCATATCATCAACTCCGTACATACTAAAGACTGCACAGTCTGAATTTGGTAACTGCACTCGCTTGTACTTCTTCATTTCTTCATCAGGAAAACTGGGTATTCTTTGGACTGTCAGAAATGCAAGGAAAGAACCAAATTAGTACTGTAACACAGTATGTACTGACCAAGTTATGACATGTAAAAGCCTACATCTAGCAATAGCACACTCAAATATCTATTTGAAATGACTATCTTCTAAAATCCGAAACCTGTTTGACAATCGCACTACTACACATTAATTAACAAAACCAGCTTGCAGCCCAGGATACATTTTATTAACTTAAACTTTGTTGATTGTACTTGTATTGCTCAATTTAGATAAGTCTGTAAACATGACATTACTAAATAGTATACCGAAAACGTGACGTTAGCAATGCAGTTTTAATATATATATACATATATACATATATATATATATATATATATATATATATATATATATATATATATATATATATATATATATATATATATATGAAACACGCTTTGAATAAGTTTTTTACTGATTGCATTTATACAATAAAAGTTTTGTGTACAAAGGCAACTGACCACTGTTGATGTAACTGAAACTCATGAAACAAATGCAAATTGGTATGTTTGCTAATAGAACCGTATGATATCCTTGTAAGACGTATAAAATGCCTGCTTCTGTCCACTTCCTAGAAAAAGCCATTTGATACTGCTGGAAGGGCATATCAGAGAGATGTGTGCATTGTTGTTTTGAAATGTATCTAAAAGGCGCTCATCGATTGTGAGACACATCTTAAAATTAATCATTTTTTCTACTAGTGCACGAGTTACCAGAAACGGGGGCATCGTTGTCCCGAACCAGTCTGGTATGTTTCCACCAGATAGTAATTGGAACTTAAATATGCCATCTATTATCAATCTTGCAAGCTGGATATACCTGGCCTTGTGGTTAAAGTCACTAGCTAGTGCAACAAATAGTACCAGGTTTGAAGGCGATCATTTTAAAAGAGTAAGGAAAAAATAAAGGGAAGTCAGGTTTTGCTATTTTTATTTGTAGCTCTCACATAGCTTGTAGGCCTTCGTTTAGAGCCTGGATTTGTATGCATCTAAGTATCCTGACTATTTGAATTGTTAATTACTTTAGAGTTAAAACAGCTTCTTGATTCCCAAATATTTTTTGGTTTGACTTCCGGAACTTGTGCTCTTAAAAAGCCTTCTAATGCATGCCTGTTAAAATTACTGATTTTCATATATCAAGGGTATTATGTAGTGGACTTTATTAACCATAAATGTTTCTATGGTGCATCTCAGTATGTGTCCTTTGTTGATTATTATTATTATTATTATTATTATTATTATTATTATTATTATTATTATTATTATCATTATTTATTATTCGAAGCTCATCTCATGCCGTAATTTTGTTTAATATCTACAGGTGAATTTTGGGATGCAGACTACTACAAATGAGATTTTCGCTCTATTTGATTGCTTATCTCCACTGGTATCATTGTAATAGGTGAATGATTTGTGTGGTTGTATTGGTTGACTCTGTAATAAAACATGCTAATGCATATGTGAACCGAAGTCTTTCACGTTTTTTCCTTTTTTGAAAACAGGTTCCGACACTTTGGTATCAGATGTTTTCTGTTCTTTTAATTCAATCCTCCATTGGTATTTGGAAAAGGAGTAGATGATACTGAGCAAACACTTTATGCCCATGCTAGATTTAGAGAAAAACCTCAAGTCTGTAAGGTCAGTGACCCACAGTTCATCTTTTTGTCTCAAGTAGACTCTTGGCGAAAATTTTTGATGAACTTCCTTGTGTAATTTGCTCGCTACGCCTTTGATACATTTGATTTTTTTTTCAAAAGCCAAATATATTATGTGTTGGAAAACTTTCAAACTAACCAGACAAACCGCCTTTAAAATGGCAAACTTATTGGCCACCTCTCCAAAAGATAACAAGAACTTAAACCAAGCATGTAACGACCATGACTGTAATGATAAGCCAGTTAGAACTCTGTCTAAAGGGTTATAGAACTAGCCACAAAAACCTGTGGTGATACGTGTCACAAGTAAAAAGCATAAGAAAAGTTCAGAATTGGATTTGAGTGGGTTTATATGACCAATTAATAGAGAGAGGAGCTATTAAAAGCCATGGTGGAAAATACATATGAAAAAACATTTCAGATTATCAAGCACAAGAACAAGTTTAATCAGCCATCATAATGTAATGAAGGAAATCTTCTTACCCCCCCCCCCCCCCCGCTATCTCGAGGCATACTATTGCTTACCTTATATGATGACACAAAAGTACATGTTCAACTATTTGCTGGACAAAGTGGTAAGTTGGCATGAAATTTCAATTCCTGAAGGAAGCTATGACATCATCAATCTCAATGATTAAATTAAGGAAGGAATGAAGTGTCATGGTTACCTGAGAAGGAGATGAAAGGCCGAATGCGGAAGAGCATTATAGAGTGATAACTGGGAACTCTCAAATGCTGAAGACCATGTTGAATGTAAGCAATAATTATAGAGTGTATTTTATGGTCTCAAAATCTTTGAAACGCAGTGTTTCAAGGTCAGATTGATATGAGGAGTGGTAAATCCAAAGAGATTATAAACATCTTGTCAGTCAACATCAAACTTGTTAATATTTAACCTAATTTTGCGGAGTTGCATCTGCAGGAGTTCCCAAAGTAATATATTTTTTTTCCAAACGTGTCCACAGGCTACAAGATCTTGTAATATATCAATAGGTTGGTTTATTCGGTGACATTTTAGAAGAATATTTCAAAGGTTGAGAGGACCAGCTTATACTTTCATTTTATTTTCTGAAAAATGTTAGATGATCCAGCAGTCAGGGCACTTTCTTGTCACTGCCAGAATCATTTTTGTCTGTTCTAGGATTTGTGGGCTGTTTGTTGTAGCACATTACAGGATTTAAAATGCACAGAGGTGGATTGTATCTCAAGTAGGAAGGCTGCATGTGTGACGTAGAGACAAGGGTCTGTCTGCCTGTGCCTTTCCCAAAACCTAGTCACTAACTGTACAAATCAGTGCACTGTCTGGTCTAGTTGGTGCAAGATCCCCCCCCCCCCCTCCCGAAAAAAGGGTTGCATCAGAAAAAGGGAGGCTGCATGTGCATAGAGGAAATATATGGCAGATGGCCCTGGCCGATATTTATTACCACAATGCAAGTATATCCTGTGGAGATAGTTGTACTTCAGGAGTAATGCTCAAGTATAAAACAGCAGTGGACTGATCCTTGGTCCCAGCAGTCCCTTAAAGGATGCTTCAATGATAGGAATGTTGTTATCAATATATCATGAAAAGAAACACCTGTCACTTTGACAAAAAAAGAAGAGCTTTAGATAGAAAGAACAAGAGTGTGATAAAAGAAAAGAGACAACTCTCACTTTGACAAAAAAAAAAGAACTTTAACCAAATTTAGAACAAGAGTGTGATAGCGAGGATTCCTGAGCCAAAATTATAGGGCAAGATTAAGTACCTCAGTGCTGCAAATATCATTACTGGTGTGTGGTTCCATTTCAGTTCTTCAGTAGCCCTTTTTTACCTGGCATTTTAGTGTTCTGCTGGCTTCAGAAAAAGAGATTCATCCCTGATGGTTTCAAATTAGTTAAGATGAAGGGATCCTCTGTCTTTGTTAATGTGAATGTCAAAAACATGTACATCATGCTCATTTCTAACAGATACCATGCCATGAACTCTGACATGTCTTCCGGCATCAATACAGCTGGATGTAGAAATATGCCACATCATGCAGGTCTTCATATCACAACTTGGATGAATTGAAAAGGAACCAAATATTGCAGAAAAACGTTACCAATATTCATAATTTTCAACCCAACAGCATCAGCAAAGAGATTCAAAGGTCTCAAAACATCAACATATATCTTCCAGTACCAATGTAAAGAAATAATTTTCACTTGCAGCCAAGAGCATTTTTATAACGTTCGAAATTCATAAGTATCTCGAAAATGATATAAGCCTACTTTCTTCTCATTTTATTAAAAGGAAAGAGTTGCAGGCCTGTTAGGTTCCTTTTTAACATTGGTCCAAGTGATAAATGTTGGGTCTTAGGGATTAGGCCCACACGCTTTGGAAAGACCTAAAGTCTGATGTTTGTGTAGGACATTTCAAAGGTTGAGAACACTGGTTTAAAACCACCAGTTTACTTTTATGGGTAACTGGCTCTCTCCAGTCAGCTGTGAAATTTATTTCTTCACATTAGTGTTGCAAGATAAATGTTGATAGCTTGGTAAATGTTGAGTCTCTGCATTTTGTTTTTGTATTTTACTTTGCTGTCATTCTTGAGTTGAAGTTTACAAACATGGGTAATGTTTTTCTTAAAGATACGTTGCAGAGCTTATGCATCTTGCAATTTGAATTATCTGTATCCTATGTTTGTGTTTGACGTGAGCCAACACAGCAAAAGGCTTAAAGGACCATTATCCATACTTAAGCAAAGACACAATTGGATATTACAGTACCTGCAGGCACAGAAGCTCTTGCTTTGGTCATTTCTGATGACACCATGAAATTCAAATCAGCACTACAATGATGGTCTCATCATGATGTCTCCTTTGCACAGTAGAAGGCACCATATGTCAAATTACAGACGTATTACACCAATGAATTTATGATTTTTTTTAGGACTACTCGCTTCTCATTTTATTAAAGTGCCAGTTGCCAATATCTGGGTGAAGGTTCTCAAACCTATTTTAAAGTGGAAATTTGAAGTCTTATTTCCCTATAAAGAAAGAAAATGGTACCAAGGGACATTTAAAATCGTGTTCCATCAAGGGTCGCTGTACACTGTTCCCTAATTTCGTGAATACAGTGAAATTGGATATGGTTCCACTGTTAAAATCTGAGAGAGGTGTCAAAGCAATATTCATATTCCGACATTCGCAATACGGCCCTTGCAATCCAAGGTGGAAGTAACCATCTCAGGTGCCAGTGTTATCCAAACATACATGTCAAATAGGTGTGCCAAAACTGTGAAAAAATTGCGTCATGCTTATACCTTTGCAATCCACATTGACTTGCAGAGTAATGAAAAGGATAACACGGATTAACTATCTAGAAAATTTAAGTCTGAAAGACTTTTTTGACCCTACCACAGGCTACATATTCACAATGTTTAACCATCCTTTGAAGGAAAATCCGAGAGAAGTCAAAAATAGTTTGAACACAGAACAATTCATATTTGTTTTTAATTGCAGCACCACTGATACCATAAATAAAGGTCTAGGGGTCCCCAGAAGTGTCACTATACAGTTTGAAGTAATTACTGAAGCGATGTTAGATGTCAGTAGTCGTATAAAATGCTTTGTTTTGAGATATGATTCACAATAAGTTGCCCCTTTTTAGATATATTTCAAAACGAAAATAAGAAAACCTCTCTGACAATTCAGCCAGTAGTGTCAAATGGCTTATGCTAGGATCTGGCCTAGAATTGTTCATTCCATACTACTCTTGCATTAAAAAAATCACAAATCATTTACCTTTTATCAGTTCGAGAATGTGTTTCAGTCTCTTTTGAGCCTTGCTCTGAGGTAATTTGAATGGGTTTCCACACTTTGCTAAGACATAGCAAGAGTTGTCCTCAGAGAGTTCCATCATGTTCACTATTAGTTCCTCTTTTGTCTTTGGTGGGGTGAACTTGTGCATTCCTGTAAGTTTGTTGGGCACCATAATCAGTACATTGGAAGGTTTAACGTGTAAATATACATGGCTTTCATTGTGAGTGTTTCTGCTGAATTCAAATAATTCACCAGGCTGATCACAAATTAATTCCTCTAACATGTTGGTGACCTTTTGTTGCCATTTCTCAAACACGTCTACACTTATTTCTTTGTGCAATTGATTTACTATAGTGATATATCCTTTGCAATTGGAGCTGGCAATGGCACTTGCTAGGGTGACAAGTTCATGCAGTTCGCTTTTCTCAGGGTAATCACGGATATGTACAGTCACTGGGCCCATGTTGTATGCTGCTTTCAATGGTGGCCATGGCTCGAAATCATCTGGAGCAACCAAAGAATAAGAAAAGCAGTTTTAACTGAGATAGAAATAATGGATCCATGCATATTGTTGGTTAAATTGTTTGTCATATATCTCTACCAATATACAAGAATTCAAGAACACAAGTGGTTTACATACTGTGTAATATTTATTTAGTAACAATTTCTTTAAGGATAAGGTGTTTCCAGTAAGGATTTCATCATTAAATTAACATAAGCATAATGGCCTGGTGTAAAAATCTTTTACTATAATATGGTTTCAATAGACTCTCATTTGTTTATCTTTAGTGAAAACACTGGTGCTGCTATGGGATCTTATATATCAATATATTTTCCCATTTGTATTGTATGCTGCATCAGCAGGTATTGAGTAGAATGCAAACTGTTGAATTTGTATTCCACAACAATTGGCACATTGTGAATTTCATATGTACAGTGATATGTCTTTCTCTTCCCACGTGATAGTTGTTTTACAAAATACACTCTACCTGAGTATTCAGGTATTTTAACCCTTCAAAAAATTTATTATGCAAACTTATTTGGACACGTGGTGCTATTTTTCATATTGTTTGTATGTTTGGTGACAATATATGTATAAAATTGTACTCAATCCTCACTGGAGAAAAATAAATAAACTGAAAATTGTAAATTAAACAAATAAGAAATTCTCTGGTTTGCATAGCCGATTTTCACACTATATGCATGCTTGGTATTGGAAAATAGGTATTATATTGTACACACTCCTCATCGACAACACTCCTCATTTGCAATATATATATATAAAGTAAGTATATAAGTATAAAACGTCTACTAAGACCTAGATCGGGTATTTCTAATATGCTGGCTTTGATTATGTATGAGCTGGGAGATTTTTGTCTGTGAACATTGTAGTCATTTATGTGTTGATCTCATAATTTCTCTCTTAGTGTAGCAGAATCGTGTTGTATATATTTACTGCTTACAGTTGGGTTTTAGAGATACAAATCATAACTATTCCTACAAATAAATGGCTTTTAATCATGATGATTTGGTTGTTTATTTATAAAAAAAAAGACTTTGTGACACTGTTCACCAGTAGCACCATAGCAAGAAATGACATCGTGTGTTTGACATTTTTGAAACCGAGCTCACAGTAAATCAAGTTTAGGATTAAACTGACCAGAGCGTTTTTCAAGACATTTAATGAGCACATGCGAGCCAATAACTGTGTGCATGACCCAAATGAACAGTATGATTCTGTCATTGAATGACATAATCATTGATCTGAAAAGCTACCTTTATGTGTCTACCATATACATGTAGCCTGAGAATTTTGTGATATTACAGTAAGATCTCAAACTCACATAGCGGGGCATAGGCATTGTCATGGTCCCTCATGTGAATTTGAGTTCCCCCAAGTTTACAACGCTCTACCATTAAGACATATTTCACAACCTGTTATTTTCTAAACGAAAGCCTCTGTAAAGTTCTGAACACAACCTAAACAAGAAAATAATGCTGTCACTGCATATCAACACATCCAAAGAGATCCTCATAAAGTTACATATATTATGTATCACACAATCTTCGAATATAAAAGTATGGATTCGTAGTACTTTTCATGTGGCAAGAGCCTGCTCCTGGCAGTTCCTGGTCATATTCCATACATGTACTGCAAAAGAATGCATGGACTCTTTGTAAATACTAGTTAAACATATACAGTAGATGGTTATGGACTTTGGCTTTGCTTTGTGCTAAATTAACTTCATAGCACCAGAAAAAAAACAAGTAGCTGTAGTAGGGGCCGCCAATAGCTAGGTTATAGCAGCTACATGGCTGCTGTGTACCTTTTATATATGTAAATATTGGAGCCATCACAGAGCCACTCTATCACTGTGGCAGTTTAATAGCATTTCTGTAGTTGCCTGACAGTAAATACCAGCGGCATTCTTACATGTATTAGGCTGAAGCCTATAAATAATACATGGTGCTAAATAGTGACTATACAGCAGTTATATATTCATTCAACAAGCATTCTGTAAAAGGATACCCGAGCCAGCACAGCAACATTCGAGAGAGTCGACATGTATTAGACCAGCCGTTTTTGGTGTAATTGTATCATATACTATGACAATGATATATGATATTCTTATGACCTTTGACACATTACCGTTCTTGTAATCAAGTTGAACATAGCATAGTAACATATATCAGGAAGCTCTCGGTGGCTGCTTACCCACTCTGACAGAGATTGGCAACAACTTTTTTTTTTTTTTTTGAAGTATGATGGATAGCTGCTGCATAGCAGCAACTTCTTAAAGCCTGAGTGAATGTAAAATATGCTGCAGTGATAGAGCTGGTATGTAGCTGCTATATGGCAACTCTACCATAGCAACCATTCTTTTTTTACCAGAATACTTCGGAGCTACATGTAGTCTGCTCCTGCTTGTTATAGATGACATTCCATTATGACCTAAAATATTACACTACACAGGAAGGGTAACATACTTAATCGCATTGAGGAAAAGGATTTGTAAAAACTATGGTCAAAAGATGGTTACAAACTGCATGCATCAGATATGATAGTATTTTACAACAAACACACCCTGTGGTTTTGATACCAAAGGTCTTATTGGCCAAGTGTTCTCTTCTTTAATAGAGATCTATGACAAATGTAGACCATCCGTTTTACTTCAATACTTGGCCAAGAAAGAAATAGAGAAATAAAGAAGAGAGGGTAGTCATGGAATACCCTTAAACATTTCACAATCATAGGAACAGGGATTTTCAGTTGAATCCAACCTTCAGCTTGAACGGTGCAATTTTTAGCTGTAAAGCTACTATTTCATATGCCTAATGTTATAAATACATCATTCTGTATCCACATGGGAAATACCTGTAGGGTCTAAATCCCCTCATTCTGAGTTGGAAAGAGCATGAATTTGCAACTAGTATCAGCCTAACATACAGAGGCATGGGAGTAGTGGCTAACTGTGACGAAACGTGCGGCGTATTTGTGCCCACGCATTACAAAACCACACAGTAACATGCAAAATATATTGCGATGTGTAATATACATGGGGTCACCGGCTGTAATAGCAAATGCTTATTTTGTTCAGCTAGTCATACAGAATGTACATTTTATCTCATTTTTAACTCCCTTTATTGGGGGACCATATTTTAAGTGGAGATGTAATACTTTTTACATTCAACTAAGCTTTAAGTTATAGAGTACTGCATGTCCAGTTGTCAATACGTGCATTCATTTCATTACTTTTGACATGGTCCCCCAAGTAGCAGGTGGTCGCAGGTGGCAATTGTTAGCATGAAAATACATCATATTTTGTCGCAGAAGTGTGCAGACAAAGTTGGAAAAAACAAATTAAATTTAACTGATCTCCTGAAAGTGAGACACGACACTCACTATGACGCAAATTATGTCGCCCAGCTGAAGTTTACCAAATTTTACTGAAGACAGTATATGGTACTGCACTTTAGTGTTTCAGGCACCATTGTTAGCAGTTGAAATAACTGTCAGTCAAAAAAAACGTAAATAAACATGAAGCTATAAAATGGCTGTTCATGAAAATGCATTTTCAGAAATTCATCCCCTCCATGACTGTGAGAAATTAATCAGGGTCATCCATATGTTGCCACATCGAACTTCCACTTAAACAAATATTTGTTGTACATTTGATATTGTTCTGGAACTGCAGGTTGCACACAGGTAACTGGCTGTAGTTAGTAAAGGTCACATCTTATGTATCTGCTAACTAATATTTATGTGGTCACTTTTGAACCTATAATAAAACCTATAACAAAAATGTGTCCTACGCCTCACCAAATAATGTAAAATCAGGCTGAGGGATACTGGTGATAGTCACAGGTACACACATATTTTGTAACATATGCAATGGGCAAGTTGTTTTGGAGGAAATAATTTGTTACGATTTTGTAGAAAAATGAACAGGAGAATTAACAAAATACAACAACCATTAAATGATAACAATTTAAGTAAACTGGAGTTTTACCCAAGGTACGCCAGGTTTCTGAAGTGTTGTACGCTCTGCAAAAATATTATCCACAAATTCCTTATAACAACAATACTTATCTAACTTCCATAATGTAGAGCTATGCTTTGGGTTTTCATGAAAATAAACCCTCCGATTGTTGTGATGCTATCCATAGTAATATAACACTCTTCCTAGACCACATGATGTAGGTATTACAAAGTATACACTGAATTAGGATTTAACCCCTGACCCCTACCCCCCCCCCCCGCCTCATGAAATCGTGTAACCATCTGGACATACAGGACTATTTTTCATCTTGTATGCAGTTTTTGTGACATAATATCTATAATCATGATCAACTTACTGCATACAAAAATTGTCTAGGTTTATTTATATCCTAGGTGTCCCAGTTAATAGTGACAGCATGTCCGTAACTGGGGTCATCCTTACATAGCCAGTTTTTATATCATGTGTTCTTATCTTTCAATAGATCTGTTAGGTATGTACATTGTACTTCACCTGTATGCAATTTTTGTCATATAAATCGCTTCTGAGTTCTGAGTGTTCTAAATGAGATGGACCCAGCAATAGGACAGTGTTGTGTTGTGAAAATTTTATAGAATCGGACTCCCACACCACAAAACTAATAATGTTCGTGATAGGAGTGATAACAAAGCTGCCGCTTCTGCCTGGCACAACTACTGCTTCGACATTGGATGCCTGTTATGCAATGTTAGGCCCTAATCTGTTTTGGTTGTTTCTTCAGCTGACGAGCCCTCCAAAGGCCAGTGGCAAGTTTAGGTATATAGGTTTGTAATTTCAAAATGCGTGTTTTTGTGATATTTGACTGTTTTTTATACCAATGAATTTTCCCTAAAAATCGTGGTATTTACCAAACCATGCCAAAGCTAAATACTATGCCTGTTTGACCTTATCTAAAGTGAGAAATAAAACTGTTGGTCATATTCTTTGTAAGAGACCCTCAATGTTTCTTTGGCTATGGTTTGTTGTAGGCTGTGTTCTCTGTCTCATAGCTATAATGGCGTTATAGCACTGTTGTAGTGTTCCAGTTTTAGAGATGTCACAAAATCGATGTAAGTATACCTTCTGCTGTCAGACAAGGTAGCTATACCAACAAGTTGCAGGCCTACCACGACATATTTAATCTTTGACAAAAGTAATAAATAGGGAAATTTAAGGGCCTGTTCGATTTTCCAGAAACTGTCCTGAAACTGAAACTGGTTGCAGAAACCATCTATTCTTTTTTCAATAGAACCTAAACCAGTTTTATGAAACTGTGAAACCATCTCGGGAGATGATTTCCCTGAGGGTAACGGAAACCGGTTTCTGATACTGCCCATTTACATTAATAGTTATGTAAAACCACTTTCAGTTTCAATGAAACTGTTATGAAAGAAGGGGAAGTTCCCACAAACTGGTTTGGGTTTCTTTGAAACTGTTAATTAACGAACACACAGTTATATGAGTCTACAGGTTAATCCTTACCACCAGTTTGGATGTAATAGAATTCATGGTTTCAAAACCGGTTTAGAACCAAAACCTGTGAAACTTCCATTTTTATTTTACAGGAAAACTGCTCAACCCAACTGAAACTGGTTTCAATGTAAATCGAACAGGCCCTAAGTGGTAAGGCCTGTATTTCTTTGTTGGAATAATTAAAGTTTCTACTTAATTAAGAATATTTCATATGTTTAGAAGACTCGTTTAAAACCACCAGTTGCCTTTTATGGGTTACTGCCTGTCTCAAGACACAAGAGACATTTGCTTTAGCACATTGGTATTAAAATCTAAAATTTATTATTTTTGAACATTTTGAATATCTGCCTTTTGCTGCCTTTAACTTTGCTGTCATTGTTGGGTTGGAATCTATGAATGTGCACAATATTTTCTAATTTATCTGAAGTGAAACCACATATATACCAAAACAATATGATAAAAACTACATCAAGCATCCTAACTGTTAACAGTGAGAGTGTCATATGTAATCCAGAGCTAGTAATGTTGATTTACATATGACTATGTAATACATATGAATACTAATTGATTTTTTAATCAACATATGTATATACAATGGGCCTATGACCTGAGGTACAAAATAAAGGACTACGTATATGCTAGG
The DNA here is from genome assembly GCA_964020975.1 of Hermodice carunculata. NCBI lineage: Eukaryota > Metazoa > Annelida > Polychaeta > Eunicida > Amphinomidae > Hermodice > Hermodice carunculata. The sequence goes on from OZ026618.1 coordinate 4,889,490, forward strand.
TTATGACATACAAATTTATGTGATTTGTGGTGTAGTGGAGTGAATTGCATGATTATTCTACGAAAAATGTCTCAGATCTTGTGCAGTTTTTTTAATACTCGTAAAGAACATTTTACAACTTAATTCCCTCTCATGCCTCCATGTACCATGATAATTGTCTTTTTTGTGGCATAAAACTGTTACATTGTTCAGACAGCATATCGAAGTTTGTGGTTCAAATTTTCCCGAGGTGCATAAATTAAACCATGTCTTTCTTGAAAAAGCTGTTAAAATAAAACCCACTTTTTTATTGAAAAAGGCAAACCATGGTGTCCTGTTAGTGACACAGCCATAATAGAAAACATGCATTTTATTCTGTATTAAAGTGATTGGCCATTCCCACGTTCTCTGTGCCATGTATATGGTGAGTGTGTATGGTACTGTGCTTAACTTGTAACTCTTCATCAAACCAATCGACTTATTACGCATCAGCAGCACCATTTATTGTATTTATATTTTCATTTCAATAATTGGAATGGAGTCTTCAAAAAATGTAGGAACAGCTCTGGTGTGATGTGAAGGTATTTCAAATAAAGTTAAAGCAGTGTTAGGTAGTACAACAAGAACACACACCTTGGAGTTTTTTTCAACAAAGAATCAGATGACAGTTTCTGTGTGAACAGTTGTTTTGGTTCTCTTTGCAATTCGTAGAAAAAGCATCTTATGATTTCAGGGCAAGGTAGTATTTAGGAACTTGTAATATCAGTGAGATGAGGTAGTACTACCCGCTAGCCAGAACCGGGAGCTACTGCTAAACTATTCAATAATTTTACCTCGGCAGCACAGATTGTGAAAAGATTAAAGAATCCAAAGATATATTATGTGTGCCCGGAGAAATAGAATTCGTAAGGCGTCAGACAAGGGCAGTGGGAAAATTGCCCGAAAACAGAATAGATGAAAAGGTTGAAAGCATACCTGAAAAACCAAAGTAATAGGAAATGCTCTTTATGTAAAAAAATTATCGTGTTTATGTGGCACCCCTGACTCTTGTAGTCAAACGAAAGCAGGCACCAAACATGGACCTAAGATTTTGAAACAAAAATAAAATCCGTCATTAAGACACGAAAGCCCGTAAAAGGTCAAATCAAGAAACTGAATGGATAAAGATGAAAGTCAAGCTCTTACACTCAACAAACTGGTTGTCAGGAAGCAGATTATCTGCAAGAATGTGACAGCTAAATTTAAGACAAAAACAAAAACAATCTTAGCAAACAAGTGTGGCTACGAATTGTCAGTGTTTATGAGTAATACTGGAATAAGGCTTGCAAACATATTTTCATAAGCAACAGGTCCTGAATCTCGTGAGATATCAATCCATGAGGCTCCTCCATAGAGAAAACACTCTTGATCCAGATATCAACAAACACACATGGGCTATTCTGTTTGATACAGTCCTCTCCATGCAAAAGTAATGTTCAAAAATTTTATTGCCAATTCGATTACATTGTAATTGTAATAATTGAAGTTTCTACCAGTTCATTTCAAGATATATCGAAAGATAAAGGCATTGGGACTGGGGCCCTGGCTGTGCTTTATATGGAACGACCCTGAGCTGAGAATAAAGGCATTGGGACTGGGGCCCTGGCTATGCTTTATATGCCAGGACCCTGAGCTGAGAATAAAGGCATTGGGACTGGGGCACTGGCTATGCTTTATATGGCAGGACCCTGAGCTGAGAATAAAGGCATTGGGACTGGGGCTCTGGCTATGCTTTATATGGCAGGACCCTGAGCTGAGAATAAAGGCATTGGGACTGGGGCTCTGGCTATGCTTTATATTCCAGGACCCTGAGCTGAGAATAAAGGCATTGGGAATGGGGCCCTGGCTATGCTTTATATGCCAGGACCCTGAGCTGAGAATAAAGGCATTGGGAATGGGGCCCTGGCTATGCTTTATATGCCAGGACCCTGAGCTGAGAATATAGACTTTGATGGAATTGGGGTTTTTCAAATACACAGAAATGAAACTAAGCACCACTGGTGACAACAAACGTGACATTTTCCCAAAGATACATAAACAGACGACCAGGTTTGCCCTTGATTATCCCTTCCTTTACAATGGAGAGAAATGAAAAAAGTTACAAATTGGACAAGTGTTACATGTTAGTTGATTGGAAAACAAGCTTAATCACACAAAGGTCTCAACTAATTGTAAGCAAGCAGGTAGCTCCTTTGGAAATTTAGATGACTTCAGGACCAGTTTAATCTTTATGGTGACTGAACTATTTGAAAATTATATTTGTACTTTTAGGTCTTTGGGGCAATGGGGGATTTCAGCGAATAAGGAACTACAAATAATTGTGCATCATTTGTATAATGTATAGGGTACAGCAATATATTTCAGAAGAATCCAGCACAAATGCCTTCGAAACACCATATTATTCAGAATGTGCACAGACGCTCCCAAATAGTAGGAATACAAGCAGTACAGTGCTAGTACATGTATGTGCTTAGGGCTATCAGATGGTTCCACCAACAATTGTAATTTGGGGGCGGATCCTATCAGGATTAATTAAGACGACTACAACAAATACTTAAACATGTGTACAACTTATTAGCCAATCACTAAAAGATTGAATTGTTCCAGAGGCCAGCCACACAAAAAACATGGTAGATGGTGTCAAAGCACAACAACATTAAATAAATTATATTTTCATTAATTTGTCTACAAAAAGTGAGTGTAGACAGTCAGTCCAAAATGGTTCATCATCAGAAAAAAAAAATGTTGGCTTGTAGCCGGGGAAGTGCCATATTCAAGTCTTACCCAAGCTTGGCTGTATGCAAAGTGTGGGAAACTTTATAATTTAAATTTTGACATCAATGGGTCTCCTAGTCAGAATCATCAGAAAAAAAAATGTTGGCTTGTAGCCGGGGAAGTGCCATATTCAAGTCTTACCCAAGCTAGGCTGTATGCAAAGTGTGGGAAACTTTACAATTTAAATTTTGACATCAATGGGTCTCCTAGTCAGAAGCGCAGCCCTCAAATTTGTACATCCAGAGGAAACATGAATTAAGTGTGGCAGATATAACAAGATATGGCTCTTGCACTACCGGGTGTGCACACACGAAACACTCACTTGTGGTAACTTTTATTGTAGTCTCTGGGCTCTTCATCTCCCCCGTCATGCCAATGATCTTTACAGTGTATGAAGTACCCGGGGAAAGATTGGGAAATCTGTGTGTATGGATATCTTTTTTCACAACCTGTTTTTGCTTCACGGTATCTCCTTCCAAAAGAGTAAGCTCTGTGGTATCATATTCCCATGCTTCTGGCTTGCTCCACACGACAGTTATGGATGTTTCTGTGATGTCTGTATGATGAAACTGTTGCACTGGGCGTGGCCCTGCAGCACACACATTCGACATGTAGAGCCAATGTAAAGAAAGTAGTTGAAAGTTGAAGTTTGAAAACACCTCGCATTAAATGATGGGAACCAAAGTTAAACCATGTTACAAATGTACTGTTTGAAACACTCTGTATCAGGGTACTATTGCGTTTTTATATAGTGCTAGTTACTAAGTAAGGCACACTTAATGCAAAATATGCAAAAAATGTATCTATGGGGATACATCCTATTATGGCCTAAGCCACATGCGGAATTTACCCCTTGGGTAAAAAATGCTCAAATTATGTAGGCAGTGACCTTTTGATTTAGTTGATAAAAAATATAAAGTAAAATAAAATAAATAATTAATTACCCCAAAAATACATGACAACAAACAAAAAACTTACAATACCAGTGTGGATCGCTCTTCAAAATTTCTGCGGCACCACTTTCACCTTCATCGTCTCGTAGAATCATAAAGAATTTTTCAATGCTACGTGTTGGTCGTTTTTCCATTATGTCCAGCAGTGTATTTGCTTTCTGTGACGTGATTCCTTGAACTGCCTGCAAATACAGAAAATGTCTTAAGCTCAAAATACCTTTAAACGTAGTTGTCAAAACAAAAGGCATGCAACAGTCTTTTGCTCAACTGAGTTTCTATGCACAAAATAAATGGTATTGGACCATGTGGTAGGCCGACATCTTTTGTGTGTGTGTGTGCAGGTGTGTGTGTGTGTGTGTGTGTGTGTGTGTGTGTGTGTGTGTGTGTGTGTGTGTTTGCGTCTAAGCCAGATGGGATTTTGGATTTTAGAGTTAATATGTTTAAAATGTTGGATATATGAATTGTCTTTTGAGGATAAATCTAGTATGAGGAGAGCATTCAGAGCATTCATCCATTCATTTTAATGGAGATCTGCGCACTTTCTATAGTAATGTTTGGTGATATTGAGCTGGTTTGCAGAAAAATGTTTTCAGCTAAAAAAAGCATGTCTCAGTAATAAAATGCTGAAACCAGATTTAATTGCTGAGGACATGGGTGAAAGTTTGATGAGGTTATTTAAATGAAACAGTATTTATATAATGAGATAAGTTTATACTGAAAAGGTATAATCTTGCGGCATAAAAATCGTCACAAGATTAGGTTGAGGATGTGTATAATGGGACAAGTATGGCTCCGTGATATAGAACATCGAGTTCAGATGTTTGAAGGTCTGTGGAAAATGAATTGAATCACACGTGTCAGTTAACGACGTTAAAATAAGTTGTGTGTTGCAAGTATGCATTAGTATAAATTTTGGGAAAATAGCGAGACAAGCGTAAGGAATCGGCGTATTATAATTCCTGTAAAACAAAAGCAACAACCTATTCTTCGGGACTTAGAGTCCGTTCAGGTCAAAGGTGAGGTCAACTTAAAGTGAGGCTGCTATGTTATACCAAGATAACAGAAAGTTTACAATTTATTACTGGTTGTGTGAACTGAACAATTATGAGTTGCATGTGGCTGATACGGATATTGCCTGAAGGAGCTTTATTTATATTCAGTTATACCTTATGGATGGACTTGCAGAAGGCCTACAAGGGATTGGATTATTCTGATGAACATTGTCTTCTTAAATCAAGGAACATGTTTTATTTCATAATTGGACTATAAATTATTTCCGTACATTTCCAATCATCTAAAATATGTTCCGTTTATCAGCTTAAGTGAGGGTGATGTTATTTTTTATTGTCCTGCTTTAATAATCTGTTAATGTGTGTAGGAAGTATATAAAACAAATATGAATATAAACACATTCTATTTAATTGACTGATTATTTTGTAACAAGGATGTTATTCAGATCCCACATTCCCTGGCACTTACAAATCCAGGATTTCGAGTCTTCCCCCCCCCCCTCCCCCAAAGGGAAAATTGACCTGGTCAGTCACTGTGCCAGCGGAAACTTTTATTATATAAATTTTACATTGCGGCGATGACTGTTACAATAGTAGCAAGAGCCTTTCAGAAGTTTTTTTTTCTTTAACAATTGTGGCAAACGACACACAAAACAAAATGATAGTCTTTTGCCCAATTGCCCATAGATACATAAACCAAACCGGCCCTGTTACGTTCCAAATTACATGAATGTCACCATTCTTGAAGAGCATCATCACACACACACACACACACTCACACACACACACTCACACACACACACACACACACACACACACACACACACATATATATATATATATATATATATATATGTATATATACATGTATATATATATACATACGTATATATATACATATATATATACATTATATATATATATATATATATATATATATATATATATATATATATATATATATATATATATATATATATATATGGCCATTCAAAACAACGGCTGAAATGTTCAGAAGTTACAATTTAAAGTGCTAAGGTCAGTGTCACATAACGTTGGCAGTTGGTTCCCGATCAACAATAGGCATTTTATTGTTGCACTTATACAGGATCAGCATGTACAAGTGACAGTAAGTACAATATACCGTGACCTTTACTATATTACATCATGAAAAAAGTGACAGGATCCACTTTTACCTAGGTTAGAGTTACGCATGGTCGCATTCATCAACACTGAAAGAAATCTCGTATGTACTTTCAATAGTAACCAGGAGGATAGGATACAGCAATTCCTAGGGATAAGCTAATGTATCAATTAGCCCTCTGAATGTCACTCAAGGCCACAACAGTGAAAGGGACCCACCAATTGGAAAAGATATTTTTCACGTAGAAAGATTTTTGTGCAGTTTGGGATGAGAAATTTTGCGCAGTTGTGGAGAAGAGTTAGCAAACACAAGCAAAAATTTATAGATAGAAGAGAGATAAAAGGGAAAAGAAACTCTCAGCATCAATTGTTAAGGAATTTAGGTCCATGATCTCCAGGAATGTCTCTATGCAATTTCAAAACAAGAGACTGTAGGATTTCAAAAACTCTTTTTCTTCTCCCTACAAGAGTATGTCCTAAAACTACTATAACATGCGCATTATAAAAAAAATGTAGAAACGTACCAAATAAACTTTAAGACAAACTTTTTAAGGCATCTGACCAGAACGGTTAAAGTTGGGACCATTATACCAAAATGACGTGGTGAAGGGACATAGCAACTTTCCGGTGTCACTATTTGGAGTCATGTGAATCAAATCTATGTACGTGCCTGACGTGGGGAGTACATATGTATTATTGAGGTCACTCCCTTCTGCCAGCAAGTTTAGATACCCATAACGTGACACAAATTGCAAACACAAATCACTAAAACTGGACAACACTGTAGAGATTGTAACATAACTGCCAACAGTCACATCTTGCTGTTCCACCTTGTGGAGCCATCTACAAATATGTAATGTTAAATGATGCAACAACAGGGTTCCAAGAAACAGGGGATGCCAACGGGGAGTGTGCCACCAACCATATGACCCGGCTCAGGTCTGTGGAAAACAGGTGCTACGGATAAAACCTGTATAAGTGAAAATGCATACAAGCGCAAAACCATTGCATTATGACCATCTGTAGAATTAAAGACCCATCCAGGCTGCAAACCGAAGAGTTCGAGGTGAATGTGGCGACAATTTGGGATGTTGTACATATGGTTTGGCATAGCTACCCCCATTTACTGACATAGTGACGAACGGGAATGTATGTATGGAAAAATAAGTGCCCAAATTGAGCAAATTGTTACAAATAGGTATGCAGAACAACATAAGCCAGTGACCAACTGTTGTACGCTTTCATAATGTGGACTTATTCACGTCAGGATAATCTGCATAACGGCTTTGATAAAGCCTAAAGAGCAAACACACACACAAATCATCAAGAGATATGGACACGTCACAGATGTTGAATACTTAAGGTCTGCGGGTTCCCAAAGGTATCCATATCCAATTTCATGGCAACTGCCTGAGCAGTTTATGAGAATTGTTTAGGTTTGGAAAGAAGGTAGGTTAAAATGGATTGACAGTTCAGTGCTCACCTGACCTTTGATGCACAAAATAAAGTGATGCTGTGACCTTCAGAATAATATCAAGGTCACCTTCTTTTAAGCTATGATCATTGTTCACAATTTCAACGTCTTCACGCACACACTTTGAGAGTCATATTTTTTGGGAAATGACAAGTGACCGGTTTCACCATTATGAATATGTAAACCAATACAGCGTGTTTTTAAGTTTGACTTTTCATGATTACGTATGGTCAAAATTAACAGCAACACCCCACCCACCCACCCATATGGTACTTTCCTTTCCATGTTTAATAACAAAAATCGGCCTGGTATCCATCATTGCCAAGAGGTAGGCCAGTATACGTCAGTTTGACTTTTCATGAAGTGAAATAGGAAAATCAAGGCCTCAGCCTTGTAAGAAAGTACAGCTAACAAAATAAATCAACAAGAAAAATGAAATGATGATTAAAAAAAACAATAAATAAAGACAAAAAAAAATACAAACAAGTAAGCCCAGCTCGTTAATTCAAATGGGAGTCCCATAGATAAATCTTTAATGATTTATAGCCACTTATTTCCGACCTGGGACTGACCGCTATCAAGGTGTTTGCACCATGCAAGCAAGATTAAACGTGTTTTGTTGCACCCAGGTAAATGAAACATCAATTTAATCTCCATGCAATTATGTTAAGTACTTTAATGGTAAATTAAATTGACCACATCAGAAATGAACTGTGCCACAGGCATGAATCCTTTGTCTGAACTCCCGATATATAGTTTATGATAAAAAAATTGTCACATTTTTGTTTCATGGCGCTATTATATACTGGTCTATGCTTGTGCTCAACAAATCATTCAGTAACGGACTTTATGCCTTAGTCACTAAGGCTTGATGTAAAAATCATTAAATTTTGTTTGTTTACTGTGGTGGATGGTGCTACAAGTTAAGCTGTATCTGTTCTCAAATTTATCTATTTAAATGCTTGCCAAAGCAAGAGAAACATTCTTCTAATGCTTGTGTATTATCTTTCAACCTCAGTCATATTATAGCAACACGATGATTTTCCTTATTTTATTGTAAAACCAAGGTTATTATCTGTGATAACCAACAAAATAGCAGTTACAATCAAACTCAATGGCACACGCATTGCAACCAATATACGGGTCCATTATGATATTCCACTTTCCATGTTGTGTCTGACCAGAACAACACAGTTTTTATTGTCACCGTCTAGCACGTATCTTGACTGCACTAAACAAGGATTGCCATTAGAAATAAACAAAGAAACAAACATACAAAAAAATGAAAAATGATAATGATAATAATGAAAAACAAATAACGTGTCCAGCTATTGTTTAATGGACGAGGGAGACTGATGTAATTATGTTGTGGTCTACGTGTGCCAACCAGATAAGCCCTCAAAAGTTACCCGTAAATCTCGCGCATATTGCACAACTGGAAAGCATATTTACAAACAAGGGATATTTGAGCCTTAAATCCGCTCTTCAAACCCATGTCTGCACATAGTAATTATACGTAACAGATGTTTTCCTTCCTTTCTCATGGTATTTCTGTAATAAAAGGTGGGATCTTTAATTGAAGTGGCTGTGTATAAAATAAAAGTAAATTAAAATGCATTAAAATAAGCACATTTTGTTAAATACCTGTGTGAAAAAAACAAAGCATTCATACAACTTACTTGACAATGTTGCAATATATGCCCTGCATAAATTGCTATATGCACTTGCAGCAGCGGTATTTACCGACACTAATGTCCATATCCAATTACTTTGTCAAAAATGTCATATCTGCAAACTCTCATTACATGCAATCGGATTATATTCTGGTTAAATTTTAGACAATTCTGCCCCGCAGTTGCGAGAAAAATGTTAAAAATAAGCCATAACTCCAAAATTCTGCAAAAAGTTTAAGTAATTGTGGAGCCACCCAGTGGCCAAAATGCAAAGTGCATGAACAGGTAGACCTGGTATGTAATATCAAAGGAATTGGACTTGTAGCACTTCAGAAGAATTTCTTTTTGTCAAGAATGAGTTAAAAATTTCTATAAAAAACAAAAATCATTTAAATCTTGTACCATCATAAACTTGGCAAGCTTATTGCAAGCAAAATCAAGCATTGTATGTGATTGTGATTGAGAGGTCAAACATTTAAAACGTCTGGTGGTCTGTCACATAAAAGAGCTGTTTAGATTTTATAAGGCTCTGCTGACTAACAAAGAGATAAAAGGCAGTTTTTTTATCAGTTTTATAGCAACAAACCCAACGGTTTTCTAATAGGTAAGAATTGTGGACTATTGTTAGCCAATTTATATTTATTTTACCATGAATATCACTTTGTGGACAATCTAAAGACCATCGTGGTGAATGTTTGGTCTGACCTTTCGATATGTCAATGCCCTACTGGACATCATGATCAATAATAGATTTCAAACAAAGCATTTCATCCATATACCCAAGATATTTAGAATTTAAAGAAACTGCATAAAATGACTCGAAATGTCCATACATTTTTATTTCATCAATCGGAAAAACAGGGTAATTAAAAAATGAAGTTGAAAAAATTATTTTTGAAAATTTTTAAGTAAAGACAATATAAATGAAGTTGGGAGCGTGTATTAATTGTACTCAGCCATTTAATGGTGTATGTATGCAGCAAGATACCTCTTAATGTTAAGAGTTTCATGCAGCAAATCGATTTAAGCTACTACTAACTTTTATTTAATGCCTGTCTCTAGTCAGGAGAGAAATGTTTTCCTCCATACTATATTTATGTGTGGGGTTTATGTCTATCTTTATCTTACTGGATTTTTACATGGCTCGTTTGATGGCTGGTGATTGTGATCATGGATCAATACAATTTAAACAAACGTGGGCGAGGCCCACCCAAGGTATATCCATACCAAGTTTCAGGTGCAAGAAGTCAAAATAAAATTTTTGGATGGACGAGAGACAGACAGCCGGAAGATGGTTGCAGACCCGCCGTGTCAGCTCATCCAACAAAAACGTCGGCAGAGCCAAACATAAACAAATAAGAGAGCTGCGTGAACAGCATGTTCTCAGTTCACATGAACGTTGAACCCATAATAATTCGATTTGAAGACACTCAGTCGAACCTCACTCAAGGAACATCGCAACCAAGTTTGAGGTAAATCTGGCATATTGGTTTTGGAGATGTGAAAAAATGTAAATTTACATGGTTGGCCTATTGACTTACATTGCATGCATTTTGAATGTACATTAACTGAGAAGTACCCGGATTTAAACTTTAATTAAAATTCAGGGAACCACTACATCATTACTTGATCAGCAAGTTTCTTTAATCCTTCTACATGCTACATTTCCACTGTATGTCAGCACAATCTGTGTGTTGGTTTTGAAGAACACGTCAAAAAGAGTTACAATACACTCGACATTGCATAAAAAAGAAATAAAATGACCATGCATCAAATGCTCTGTCGACATGTAATGAGAAGACCATTCAAAAATCCATTTCCTGAAATTCAATCCCACTATGACCTCTACAAAGTATTTCAAGGTTTTTCACATTGCAAAATATCATACCACCACATATAACTAATACGAAATTGTTAAAGGATTAAATTTAGAGGACTATAATGAAAACAAATACATATGTCCATGTCATCACTCACCTTTTATTTCAAATAATCATGGTTATGTAATTATACGCAATATTTCTATAATACAAATTATGCACTGCATAAACTAATTTTAAAATGGCCTAAATACCACGAGCGACAGAAAGTTGCTCGTGGTAAAGAAACGTAAAATACTATGGAAGCTGTTGAAGAATATGAAAGAAACTGGGCAAAATAGGATAGGTTTGATATCTCTATATTGGATGAATGGATCAGTGAAATAGAGTATATCCTTACAAATAGAATTTGCAAATTACAGAACAACAACCAAGAAACTGCCACATCCTACTCTGACATATTTAGACGTTGTTCAGTGCCTGCAGAAGATGCATTATAACTATGTTAATACCTTTTGATAAAGCATCCAATACCGTTGTAAAAATGTATACAGTTTTATCATGATGTTCTAATTAATGAATTAGGCCTGTTGACCAACTCAAGTTTTCCCACATATCAAAAAGTAAGTAAATAATCGGACATTATTTTCAACAAACATAAACAACTTTTTATCTTCATTTAGCATGACATTTTCTGACGTAAATTCCCATATATCTAATTAACTTCCGCAACTGCAGAAAAATCCTTATTAATTCCAATTCATAACATTTTCTTTTTGTTTCTGCTCCACTAAATAATTGTCAGTTTTGTCTAAAGGCTTAAAGAGGATACCAGAATTTGGTTTCCTTAATTTGGTCAAATGGAAGCTTCTTCCGATATAAACAGGGTTTGTGTGTTTATCTAATTAAAAAATCTTGTTTGAACAGTTGAATGTAACTGATAATTATGTACCTTTTGAAGAGATTTCATCTGGAAACCCCCTCCTTTTTATACGCAACTATTCTTCATTCCAAGTTGAAAGAAAGTATCAGTCTGTCATATATAAAACATATGATACCAGTAAGTGTCATATGTTTCATATATTCCAAAAGAATGTTGATATCTTCTAAAAGTGCAGAGTGTTGTGAGAGATGGCCAGTCTGCATGTGATTTAATCACAGTGTTGAGTTGTTAAACTTTGGGAAAAAAACCGTCGACGTTAATTTTGGAGAGTCCATCTACAGACAAACAGTTGATATTCCAATGGGTAATAACTGTGCACCTCTTTTGTCCTTTCTACATTCACTCGTTTACAAGTATACATTTTGGGTACAGCTGTTTAAAGAGAAAAGATTATGATAAATATTTTATGTTCACAAACATAGCCTGATGATTTGAAATTAAAAGAAACCACATTGAATGGCATGTGATGTTCAATTTTATGCAGTTCATGACCCGGCCCCTCCGTGGCCAAAAATAGATAATGATGTATAATGATAATAATGGACTGAAATTTCAATTATATAACAAACCTGGTGATTTTAAAGTGAACATAGTAAATTTCCCCCATATGGAGAGTAATGTTTCACTTAGCCTGGCTTATGGTGTTTTAGGGTCAAGGTTACTTGCTTTCACTGGAGTATGCACTGATTTTGACAGCTTTGACTACGGTCAATTACGGCTTCTTAAAAACGTGTTAGACAGGGTTATTCGTAAAATTGGTAAAAATGCAAACTTATGCAGATATCCAGTGCGTTTGAGATGTTAGACAAATGATGTTATAAATATATAAACTTAACAGTTATCACTAACCGTTTATACAACGCATGTGTGAGGCAAGAATGTTGAGAGTTGTCGACATTAAATTGATTTAAATTATTATTAACTTTTGTTGGTACCTGTCAGAAGTCAATAGAGGGATATTTTCTTTCATACTACATTTCCTATCCATTGACTGATATATAAAAAATACCATAAAGCGGTTTGTATGTGTGCCCTGAGCTTCTAAATTTTGGGCTGGCTTGGTTCCTGACTATAATGTTGTTTTTTTCATGGATACTTCTTTTTTACTCGGATTTTCGGTGTAGCTTCTCTATTATTGGAAACTGTTGTCCACTTCGGTTTTTTCATGGCAGTCATTATTTCTATGTTGTCAATATGGCATCTTGTCCTCTTTAGATTTTCAATGATTAATATATTGATTGATTGTTATTCACAGCTTGCTGTTGTGTCTCGAGATGTTCATTTTGATAGACTTAAACCTTGTCGGTTTTAGACTTGGACAGGTTTTCGACTGTGAAATTGACACGTATTGGTGTCACTACTATTTGGCATCTTCAATATCATTAACCTTGTTCTTTCACAACAAATAAAACTAAGTGTTCATTACTTAAGCACATAAAGGTCTTGCAGAAAGGTCACTATCCCCCAATGTTTTAAAATATCTGAGCCTTGGATTCACATATACTTGGTGTTAATTATGTAGTTCTAACACTCGTGTGATAACAATGCATTCAATATGTTTGGGATACTTCTGACATTAGTCGCACTTATTAGCACCAGTTCTGCCACTACAACTTTACCTGCCATTGGAGTGCATAGTTGTCAAGTGATGTAACAAGGACGTATGCACACAACTTTAGAGGTAATGAATAACCACAAAATAAATCATTTCCTAAAATGTATCCATGTTGAAAGTGAATTAAAGTGATGCATGTAGTGCAACATCAAATTTTGGCATATCATACACATTTATAGTACATTTGGCTCTATTTTTTTTTCAAAATTTTGAATACTGTAGTTCTAGAAATTTTCGCGTGTGTATAATTTCGCGCAAACTCATTTTTCTGAAATTACCGAATTTTCGCGCATTTTAGTTTTGCGCAATCCAATGCCAATCAATGTAGTGAAATACAATGCAACTTATTTTCGCGCATTTTAATTTCGCGCTTTAGGTGGTACCGCCAAAAGCACGAAATTAAATCGAGCGCAAAAAATTCTAGAACTACAGTAATTGTTTTTTCTACACATTTCACTCCTTGCCGTATGTACCATTTTAGGTGTTGCCTGAAGCATTGACTCAGTGTGCTCTTTCTCTTTGATGAACATCCTTATGAAGCCGCATGACGTTTCAGGAGAAGCTTTTGACTAACATTTTTCAAAGCTATCACATCATGGTCCGTATATTGTACATTAATATAGGTGGTGCAACAAATAGATGTCCGATGTGACCCAGATTTCTATAGTCATTTTAAGTCCATAAGGTAATATGGGTTTGAAACTGTATCTCATTCACGTGGAAACGTTAACAAAGCAAAGTTGCAAAGACAGGAAGACACTAGGATGCTATAAGCTTCACAATATGTGGTAGGAAGAGCTGAAAATGGATCTGGCGATCACTGAAAAGAAAACTATAGCGCTTGTGTCTCTAGAAGTGTTTCCATGGAACTTAAAATCAATCGCTTTGAAAGTGTTGTCCAAACAGGACCACACATACAAAAACTCACAAAAAGTAATAAATAAATAAAAAATAAATGAAATGAAATAACAGGAGTGTTACCGTTTGCATAAACGTGTTAGAGACCTACCCAAGTTATATCCATATGAAGTGTGACGTAAATCTGGTTATCGCTTTCGGGAGAGTAGAAAATAAGAATTACCAAGCGCTCTATTGACTTCCATTGTAAGCAACAGGAGTGTGTGTATACATCATTTAACCAGTGCCCCAATGAAAATAATTATCTGAAACCAGAGGTCAAGGCATCTAAACAAAGTAAACCAGCTTGTTTTACCCTTTTACAAGTTATATTCCCATCTGCTTTCACCACAATTTCCAAGATGGTTTCAGAAAAACCTAAAACTAGCAAGAAACACACCAAAATTGGTAAAAAATTGAAAAACTCGGCAGGGCCACTTGTACAAATTGAGGCGTCAATGTAAGAAGAAGCATGCGTATGGAATTTCAAACCAATCAGCAAAGCGGTTTCATAGAATGTTTCTTTAACAGTTGCACAAGGTTAACAAAATTGCATACAAGAAGCTCATGACATATATTGTGATAACCAGCACCAAAAACTCATTATCTGTAATGCGTTTACGCCATCACTCTGAAAAATTAGTCACGGCCATCCTTATGATGCCAGATCAAAAATTTACATGAAAACATATTTGTGGGACATTTAGTATCGTTCCTTTTATTCTTCATAATCAAATTTGGTGTCTGGTCCTAACTACTGAACTGCATTGAAAATTAGGTCAGGGTCACATGCCATGCTACACAATTTGACCATTTGCCTAAGAATAAATAGGCATACGAATGGAATTATTTCCTGATATGCAATTCCGCGGTGGCCTTGAGAAAGTAGGTGAAAGTCACCCATATAAAGCAATGTCAAAACGTCAGTATATGATCCAATTTTGTGCTACCTTTGGTATTGCCCAGTTTCTTACATCTCAATATTTCCACGTTAGTGTCGTGTAACATTTTAGGATTTTGAAAAGTAGATCAAGGTCACCCATTTTTTTTTTAAATATGATGGGCCCAAAGCATATTCAATGTAGATTTTGAAGTTTCATTTATAATAGAATTAATGGCTTTAATGTACTTTGAATATCTATGATCCTAAATCCACTTAGTTCCACCACTGGTATCACTAACACTGCAGACACTGTAGAGCCTAGTTTGAATAATATTCCTGATACATATGGACAAGGTCAGACGTATTGACCATACCCCAAAATCATTTCTTGAAATGCGTTTGCTCTGTAACTTTTAGAAAGCAGGTCAAGGTCACCCATATTATGCAATGTACAACTTCCATAACATCAAACATATTTGTGCGACATTTATTAATTTTAGTCTCCTTATCACTCAACATGTCAAATTTAGTCTTCTTTGCTATGTCCTTACTGACTTTGAAAAATAGCTCAAGGTCACGGACCATATTACCAAATGCTGGCATCCGTCTAATACACACTTGGGGTAAATTTAGATATTGTATCTCAGTTTATAATGAATTAAATATACTTTTAATACCTATGATGCTGGTTCCATAAATATTAAAGCGAGACTTACATATTTGCCAAGCAATACATCTTTCATTGAATATCTCAAGATGACAAGATATCATATTTCCAATATAAAACTAGAATTGGCTAATTTTCCAACAGAAAATCAAACGTCTCCCCATGCGCCCTTACTATTGTCGCCCTTATTTTTATAAATAGGCATACCGATTCCAATTATCTACAGATATGGTGTATGCTTGTACATTATCATTGAAAACTTTAACCCCTTAAGTCATATTCTTCTGACATCACATCTGGGACTATTTTCAAGGAAATGCCCAAGTGAGCTTGAAAAATAGGCCAAGGTCACACATCCACAGATATATGATAACACAATTTGAAGGTGCTACTTTTTAAAAATACATTCTTGACTTACTGCTTCCGCAGCTTCAAAGAAGTGCTTGGGACTTGGAAAATAGGTCAAGGTCACCCATCTATACTCCCAACCTAGTTCGTATTGTGGTACATAATCATGCAGAATTTCCGCCTCCAATGAGAAATCCTAATGGAGTTATCATGTATGCATGGAGTTTAATGAAATGTCCATGTGACCTTCAAAGATAGGCCAAGGTTAAACATCTGCAGTCACAAACAAGGTCTTGCCAGTCTTTCATAGAAGCATAATCATAAAAAATTTCAATCTCTGTAAGTAAAATCTTTCACTAGTGTGTCTGCAATGATTTTTAAAAAGTGGCCATGTGACCTTGAAAAAGGTGAAGGTCACCCATCTAAAATCCCAAGTGCAGTCTTCCATAGGAACATCTTTACATAAAATTTCAACTTCAAAAGTCAAATCTTTCTAGAGGTATTGATTTTACAAGACATGCCCATGTGACCTCGAAAAAAGGTCAAGGTCATCCATCTGCAATCTCAAGCAAGGTTTTATATAAATTTCAACCTCCCAAGTCAAATCTTTTTTGAGTTATCACATCCACATTGATTCTTGACAAAATGCCCACATAACCTTGAAAAATAGGTCAAGGTTATACATCTGCAGTCACAAGCAAGGTCTTACAAAGGTCTTACATCGATACATAATCACGCAAAATTTAAGCCTCTTAAAGTCAATTTTCTTGAGTGCATCTGCAATGATTTTTTAAAAGTGGCCATGTGACCTTGAAAATAGGTCAAGGTATCCCATCTACGATCCTGACCTAGTTCATATTAAGGTACATTTTCATGCCAAATTTCAACCTCCTAAGTCAAATCCTTGCAAAGTTGTTGCGTCTGCGTCAGTTTTACATGACATGCCCATGTGACCTTGAAAATATGTCAAGGTCACCCATCTGCAATCCCGAGGAAGATCATATAACACATCTCTACATAGAATTTCAACTTCCCAAGTGAAATCTTTCTTGAGTTGTCAAGTCCACATTGATTTTAGACGTAGTGCCCACATGACCTTGAAAAATAGGTCAAGGTCATACATCTTCACAAGAAAGGTCTTTCAAAATCTTATAGACACATAATCACACAAAATGCCAACCTTTTAAAGACAAATCTTTCTCGAGTGCACTGCAATGATTTTTAAAAAGTGGCCATGTGACCTTGAAAATATGTCAAGGTCACCCAATCCCAACTTAGTTCGTATTATGATACATAATCATGCAAATTTTTAATCCCCTAAGTCAAATCCTTGCAGTTATTGCGGCCCCATTGATTTTAGATGACATGCCCATGTGACCTTGAAAAATATGTCGAGGTCGCCCATCTGCAATCCCAAGCAAGGTTTTATATAAGAACATATTCACAAGAAAATCATTTCCCCAAGTTAAATATATCTTCAGTTATCACGTCTGCCATGCACACAACAATGTGTTGAAGAAGAAGAAGAAGAAGAAGAAGAAGAAGAAGAAGAAGAAGAAGAAGAAGAAGAAGAAGAAGAAGAAGAAGAAGAAGAAGAAGAAGAAGAAGAAGAAGAAGAAGAAGAAGAAGAAGAAGAAGAAGAAGAAGAAGAAGAAGAAGAACGGGTGCAAAAATAATATGTCCGCCTGCTGCACGGGGAGACAATAATGACCCTCTTAAAACCTACTTGTGGACAACAGTTTTTTATCAATGCTGGAGAAGCTGCACCAAAAATACAAGCACACATGAACTATCAATGTATAAAAACCAGTTTTCAAACAAGTGAAGTCGAAAACCAGGCGTTCAAGGTAAACATACCGAAAACTGTATTCTTGTATATCATTGAATAAATATCACATGCAGTATTAAGGAAAACATCCTTCCCCTGACTTGAGACATGTTCTAACGAAAATTAGCAATACTTTAAGTCGATTCAATACTAGCAAATCTCAACTTTAATAAGTATCTTACCTCATCTCAAACATGCATTGTGTAGAATATAACTACAATTGGTAAGTTCAAATATTTACAAAACATCATTTCTATGCACCTTTAATCAACTTGATATTTTTAGAACAATTTTTCAATGTAGCCCAGCAACTTCAAAAACGGTTGCTTCAATTTGGTTTTCAAATATCCGTGTTGGACAAGTGTTGAGATTGAAGCAAGTGACCACAGACAAAGTTGAAAGTTGGTGCATATTCCAGCAAAGGTAATTAAGATAACTAATTATACTATTGGCTTACAAATGCTGCACACATGCTGTAAAATCACAGCGATACGGAAACATTTCAGGGATTCCTAGAAGGCCCTTTCAAAATCAGTGGCAAGCAGAAGTGATATAAATTCAGGCATTGATGACGAATTGCAATCGTAAACTCAATTTAAAACATTTTGAAAGAGAAAATGATCTATTTACTGTCAAAGAGCGGGTAAGGAGGGAAAGTATAAAATGACTTACATTCAAGTTGTAATGGTCAGGCCGGAATACACAGAAGAGGTCAAAAGCACCCTTAGTGAATGAAATTGTTATCAGAGTAGAATAGATGCATATAACATTACGTAGCCAAAAAGATCCCATTTTTTACTATAACCGATACTTTACCTGCATTTTGCAGCTTTAACAATATGAAGTCCCAGGTATTAAACAAACATTCGTAAACATGCATCAGACAAGAAAACTGGTTATTACATTTTAATACTTTTGAGGGCGCAAGATTTAGGACAGAACAAACTCTGTATGTCATGAGACTTGTTTGGTAAGATATGGTATGTCCTAGCAACACAAATGCACCTCATATGAATTTAAAAACGAGGGCTTACAGCATTTTTGCAGGAAGTAATAGAAATAATTTTATTGTATTTGTGTCTTTTTGCCCAGAACCACTTCCTAGTAGTCAATATCCTATTATATTATTAGAATCAAGATGTTCTGGAAGGAGAAACACCCATTGCTGGGCTAGATTTACCAGGGTCTTGCAATTTTTCAAAGCACGTCTATTGTTGGGTTGTCAAATTTTCTTTCAACAAAAGCATCTATTACATTGTTTGATAGTAACAGGAGTAATGGTAAAAGCATTGCCTTTGCTCATATAACTTTATTATTAGGGCTCAAATGATGACAAGATGCACATTTATATGTTTCTCATGATCTGTTGTTTTTATCAGTTTATTTTAATTGTGAAAATATTTCAGTCATAGATATGGATATGTATTTATTTTATACATTTTATCCTCCTTGTACCCCCCCTCCCCCATCATAGAGATAACTTCCATATTAGATAGACGTCATCATGGTGCTATTATACGAATGACGAATGTTATATTTGTACAAACTACACAGCAAATGATGGATGCTATTACATTATCAGAGTATCTATGAATCATGGGTAGTGAACATTTCCTGTACCTTTCCTAGTTTTTTTTTTCCATGTGGGTTTATCTGCAGTTTTAGTGCGGGGGATCCGAAACTTTTAATGATGAAAAATATGTTAAAGATATTAACCTGACATACACAATAAAGCCAAATGACACTGATGGCATCCATATCTTCCCCCTCTATAACTCTAACAGAATGGCTTCTGCCTTCAAAGAGCATCCCAATGAGCTATGTTATACCTAAAATGTCATATTTAAAGGCTCGTTACTATTATATTTTGTTTTTACACTGCATAATTTTCTGTAAGGACCAAGTATCTTGAGAGAGCATATTTGGATGATGGACCAGACACATGGTAATACATATACGGTGTCTAGACAGAACCAATACCTGCAGGGTAATTGTCAACAATTTCTCAATGATAGAATCTGAAAGGAAAGAATTCGTACTTAGTAGTGAAGAAGGTGATAGTTTTCTTTGAGTTTTTGGCTTCTGAAAACTGGAAAAAAATATGTCGTATTAATGGAACACTATGAAAGTGAGTTCTTACCACAATGTTTCTGTAGAATGATCCATGCAATGTGGTGCTCTGTTTGTGGGACAAGACAGGTATTTTCATGTATTGCATTTTTGTTATTGTGGTCTGTGAAAACTGAATCGAAGTAGACGCCCAGCTCATGCGTTGGCATTGATACCCTTGGCGTGAGCATGCCATTAGTTGGATCTGGGAAGAGACTACTGAACTCACCATGAATATTATGTCATATTGGGGTGGAGTGTAGGAAAGTTCTTTGTGAAGTAAAGTTTAGACTGCAGGGTGTCATTTTGGGTGGTCTGTTGGGGACAATTCAGAAACATTTAACGAACATCACTAATTGAGTAACAAAAAAAATTAAATAAATAAATAAAATAATTACTAGCCACATAAAACCATAAAAAGCACATCTAGCAGGTAAGGACTTTTAGCTATGGAAAATTCAGAATACCAAGTGTAATAGTTTTGGAGAAATGGCCTGGTAACTATTCAAAGACCTCTAACGAACACCACTTATTAGCTCAGGAAGAATAATAATTAGCCGCAAAAAAAAAAATTAAGTAAAAATTCCCATCGAGCAGATAAGGACTATTAGCCATAAAAATTCAATTGCTAAGACAAAAGTGTAGCTTTCAAAGCCAAAGCTAGACCCCACGCCGAAGACCGCAATCCCACAAGTTAGTAGCTGAAAAGCAGGTTAAAAGTATTTCACAACTTCATCCATGTTGGATGTATTTAGGATCTGTTTTAGATAACAAAGTATTGGTGAGTTTAATTTTCAATATGTGGACCATCTTAGGCAACGAAGCCCATTATACGAAATTGTGGCCTATCATACAGGGACATATGCCACTGCAGAGAAAACACTGGCGAGGGAAAAAGTGTTGAATAAGCTTTACCAAAGAACACCTAAAGAGGGCTTCGCATAGGTTGTTCACACAAAAGAACATATCTCCAGGGGCACATTCCAACAAATTTGTCATACCGCGACCGGATTATGAGTTCAACTTTCAACTTTGTAGCATGTTTAAGTCAAAAGTCACGAAACAAGTCAGAGAGCAAACATAAGCATGAAAGAGACACCCTTACCTCTATTTTGTCGTATTGGCTTTTCACTAAAACCCGTTGTGATAGCAGTTCATTAAGAAACGTAGGCTGAAGGTCCATTGTTTCTGCAAGATGACGTCTGTGCTTGTGTAGATAGTCTATATAACAACTGCGTTCGTCTTCTATTAGACAAAATTAAAGATTAAACTGTTAATGTTACAACATGTCAAGTAAAATGGAAGAACAGATTACATAATATTCTCGTGTGCTTTTGATTTAGCTGGCTGATCAGACTTTTGAGTATATAATTAGTCTCATACACATAGGCGCATTGACTTGAATGCGAAATATTGTGTACTGCAATTCAGCAGTTTTACAAACACTGGGAGATCTGAGGGAAATAAATGGGTGTCTGCAGTATTCTCATGAAAAACATCCTACAAATTGCACAACTGCTTCAGCAGTTACACGCACAGACATATGCCTGTGTATTCAACTGAGGTTTAATACCAACAAGGAATGCAATCCTGACTTATCAGTACCTGGAGAATTGAAAGCCAAATATTTATTTATACTTAGAAAGACTGCCATTTTTTCGGAAAAAGTCATTATGTTTATGTCATTGTTACACGGAGTCACTAGAAATATGTAAATTGCAGCAGCAATGCTTTACATGTGTTGCACCTGTGACCAACAATAGTCATTTGTTTAGGTACGATACAAACATGCTGGAAGGCTTTTTATGACACAATCAGTACAGCAAGTATGTTGTTTGCACACTTGTATTTAAATCATCTCATGTGAAACAAAATAGAAAGAGAAATAATGTAATGTAGTCCTGGAAAGATTTTGTCCGAAAAAAAAAAAAAAGAAACTTCTAATGTAGTTGATCATTGGAGTTTTCTGGCTGAAAAAAAATGTATATATATATATATATATATATATTTCTAGATATCAACTATTCAAAACGTAATGTATGCCTCTTTATGGTTGCCAATTATGAGATCTCTTTAAAACAGAAGTTAAACATTTCTATACCGCTTGAAGAAAAGCGATTCGATTTATCTGACGACTTCCCTACAGGTGCCACAATACATTACTGCCACTCATTTGTCAAGATGTACCTGTTGATATACAACTGCACAAAAGGTTTATGAAGCTTTTTCATGGGATTGTAAATAGCAATGATAAAGTTGTTAATATATTTGGGCAACTTGCTGTAGACGGAAGTCAATCAGAAGTATGCAACTCAAATGAATCTGATGGTTTTAAAGTATAAAATTGACAAACATAATTTGAAGAAGGTAAACTTAAGTTTCTGTCTGAAGCACATCCACAGTAGGGCACCATCTGTAGCTAATACCATAGTTGATGGGAACAATTGTACTACACAATTTGTCAGAGAACTTTGCCTTGCTCGTGATGGCAAATTAAATACTATATTCTCACAGCAAGATATTTGTGAAACCATTACCATGTTATGCACCAAACCTTTGTTGTGAATCACACATAGGATCCGCAGGTCCTTCCAGATCATGGTTACTGAAGATTGACATACTTAATACTTGTTTGCATGTGGTGGACGCATTTTTTGCTTGCTTTAAATGTATGATAATTCTTGTATGTGTACCTTCTGAGAGTATATATATATATATATATATATGGCATGTTTGGGTCGATTTTGAACTTAGATTTGTGGATGAAAAGAAAAGAGAAATTTCAACTAGTTGATAATTAAATATAGACACCTGCGGATACATGTACTTTCCCAGTTATTTAACATCAGTTTAGTGGCCAATGGTTATCGTACCTTTTTGAATTGGCATCACCGTGCCAACTGTATGGAATGTATAAAAATGTGTGAGAGCTATACCCCAACATCAGTTATATTACCACACACACACACACACACACACACACACACACACACACACACATATATATATATATATATATATATATATATATGTGTGTGTGTGTGTGTGTGTGTGTGTACTGCACTCATGCATTTGCAGTGTATGAACGTCCAAATGTTTTGGTTACAAAAAAAAAACCTCTAGTTAATGTCTTGTCCCTTATTCTATTAGTCATAATTCTTTGAATGGTATACCATGATTCTGGAATTGTGGAATGGTCCTAGCATGATAAAGGAGACTACACAACACTACGCTCCCCAATCGGTCAGAGCCTTGTGACTAGCTGTTAGATCGTGTAATCCTTGTCATATTGATTGAAGTTATGAAGATGGAAATATATGCTACATTTGAGCGCAATATGCCTAATCATTTTATTTGAGAAAACTATTAAATTAACAGTTCCTCCATAGATCTGTCTGCTATGTAAGGGTTGTAGCAGTAAATATTCGTTCTCTTTAATAAAGCAAGTGGAAATGACCCTGCAAAGCAGTTATCATTGCAGGAGTGCCATTGCAGCGATACTTGCTAAGGATAAAGGTTTTTTTTAAGGTTTATCAATTTCCTCAGTGATGATGTTTGTTTGGCCTCTGCCAATAAATTAAGTACAGAGCCTTCGTGCCTGGATTCTTTGGTTTCCATAAGCCTGCTTCTTACTCAGGCCTGTAGCTCTTTAGTTTGTATAGCTTTGCCCATTGTATTCGGCCAGCTGTATCAAGTGACGTATAGCTGTTGAGACCTTCTGGAGATCTAGATTTACCCAGTTTTGTATTGTTGGTGTCTTCATGTGTAATTTTGCTTCTCTGTTTACACGGCAGCTTGTAACACACTGGTGGTCTTAATTGCAGGTTGAGGACACTTACCATATCTTTCCAAATGATCAATTGTGTGCCAACTCACAACTTGTGGTATCAAAAGTTATTAGGCTACTTTGAGCATTACTTGAGCCAAATGTTTTCATTATTTTGGGCACTGGTTGAAGAAGGAAGAGGCTTTGAACATTCTGATGGTCCAAAGGCTACCTTGGCCTGTGTTTACCTTGCACTCTGTTTGTAGGATGCTTTAAAAAAACAAAAGGTCTGTGTTGACAGCCTGTCCTCAGCTGAACTTCAATCTTTCAACCAAAAATATGTCCCACCCTGCTCCGTGGATCCACGAACTGTTTGTGTACAATTTGAAACCCATTGGCCAAGTAGCTTTACAGAAGCAAATTTTAAGGACACCCCTTCCCTCCATTCTCCAACCCCCACCCCAACAAAAATGTAGAAAAACAAAAACCACAATCTATACGTCATTGGCACATTACTGCGAGAGGGAGAGTAATATGGAATTAAAAATGGTATATCGCTATCACCTTTCAAGTCAAATTAGAAGAAGAGTTTGCAGAAGTCAAAAAAGTGAATTACTATTGCAGTCCTCATTGCCTGCCATAGTAGTTGACAGAAATGAACCTTGACGAACATAAAAGTACCCGAACAGAGAATTTGGTAAACAAAAAATCAAGAATCTAAAGCATGAATACTTAGAGGAACTTTGTTTTAATCTTTCACACTCGAGAGTAAAGAGTTCGGACTACGGAATAGGGTAATGACTACTAGGAAGTGGTTTTGGACAAAAAGACACAAAAACAACAAGCTCTATTTTTACCAGATTTCAGCAAAATCTGAGGAACGATTTTACTGAGGGGAGTAAAAATATCATTTCATTATGCAAAAATCCATTTAAAAATTAAACATTACAGCTCCACCGGCTCAACAAATTAGAATCTAGTCCATTGGGAACCAAAAGTGCCCCTACTCAATGTCAAAGCAATCTGCCAAACGCTCATAGAGGCAAAGCTATTCTCAGATTTTGTAGATAAGATGAAAGAAAAAAATCATTTACAAATTTAGTAGATGGAGCTTGAGCGCTTGAACAAATTCGACACAAACCTATATAAGGTACATTCCCGCCAAGTTTGAAGAAAATCTGCATCATAGTTTTGGAGATTTCAACAGTGTGAATAGCCACTGTGATTCCCAAAGGCATGCACAGTAGTAAAATGGAATGTATGCATAGATTTAAAAGCATCTAAATAGGCAAAAAACAGTTAAAAATCAGGAATCCAGAGTATCACTGCCCAGGGAACCAGCTGGAGAAACATTGTCATGTGAGGCATTTACACCACGTTTCAGTTCCATCTAAGCAATACCTGTCTGAACGGTAGGTTAGAAGAAGAAGAAGAAGAAGAAGAAGAAGAAGAAGAAGAAGAAGAAGAAGAAGAAGAAGAAGAAGAAGAAGAGGAAGAAGAAGAGGAAGAAGAAGAAGAAGAAGAAGAACAAGAAGAAGAATAAATTGCGGTGTTACCAGTTGAACCAATAAAGGACAGGGGCCTCAGGATTGTCTCTTTGTTTGGACAGGCTCACCAAAAGTGCACCTCTACCAAATTTGAAGTGAATCTGGTTACCTCTTTTGAAGATGTGTGAAATGCAAATTGTCATTGCTAGTCTCATTGGCTTACATAGTAACCAAGACGAATGCATGCGTTAACAGACGTCCTGGAATTGAAAATAACCTCAAAGTCAGGGAACCCCAGCATTATAACTTCATTGAATCCTCTCAAAAGCTGCATTTGCACTCAGTTTTAACATTATCCCAGTGACGGCTTTGGAGAAGTCCAAAGGTGCAAACACACAATTTGTATAAGAACAACAAGAGGGCTGTGTGAACAGCCCATGCCTCAGCTGATCTTGACATTCATCACACTTGCAGCTCTATGAACTTGGGAAAGGATCAAGGACACCATGTTCTGAGTAAGTCTGACCTTATAGAAGAACACTTATATGTGCACCATCAAAGTTCAAGTAGTTCTCAAGTTATAATGAAGAGTAAAATTCATGTATGTTGCACTGTGACCCCACAAACGAGGTCAAGGTCATTCATGTACTGTCTCAGCACGACCTTCATACAGAATGATTAACATGTACAGCTAACTCAAAACAGATCTGAAGTCATCAAGTAAACAGTAATTTTCGTGTCAGTTGTCCTGTGAATTAGCATTAGAATGCCCATTGACTTACATATTAATCAATAGGAAAGCTGCATTGAACGACAAGTACCCGAATTGAAAATCCTTAAAAATCAGGTATCCAAAGCAGTGCCACCTAGTAAACAACTGTTTGACCCTTCCCCTAAGAATATATCTATTACATTTCAGCTTAATCTGAGGGACGGTTCTGAGAACAAGTGAAAAATAGCAAAACCATACAAAAAATTCATCAAAAAACCTGCAGCGCCACCTGGTGAACAAATTTCGAACTATGTGTCCCCGGGGGTGTCTATGTACGATATCAAAGCAATTGGGTGAGCGGTTTCAGAGCAGAAGAAAATTTTTAAGGTTTGTTTGAAAAAAAGAAAAAAATTCATAAAAATCCAAAAATAAATAGAGCATGACCATCTGAAGAAACTTGGTAGAAATCTACCCAAGACACATTCCCACCACGTTTGAAGTAAATCTGACCAATGTTATTTAAGTTAGGACTATTACAAGAAATTCCCATGTTAAACTTTCCTATTAAAACTTTTGTAGAGATTTTTGAAAAAATAAAATCATAAAGAAATCCAAAATTCATTGGAACATGACCATTGGAATAAACCTGGTAGACACCTACCCAAGGTACATCCCCATCAAGTTTGAAGTAAATCTGGAGGACGGTTTTGGAGAAGAAGTCGAAAATTAGCACTAGAATGCCCATTCATTTACATGGTAGTCAATAGGAAAGGTATATTTACCTCAAAGGAGCCGAATTGAAAAAATCATTAAAAATCAGGAATCCACAGCATTACCACATAGTGAACAAATTTGTTTGGCCCTTTCATAAGGAACATATCCATGACGTGTAACCTTAATCTGAGTGACGGTTCTGGAGAAGAAGTCGAAAATAGCTATAACACACAAAAATTCATAAAACATTAGAAAAAAAACTGCAGCGCCACCTGGTGAACAAATAAACAACAAGGAGTCCCTAGGTATTAACTGTGTGATATCAAAGCAATTGGGTAAGCGGTTTTAGAGAAGAAGATTTGTTAAAATTTGTACGAAAAACAAAAAACAAAAATCATTAAAAATCCAAAAGTCACAGGAGCATAAACATTTGATCAAACTGGTAGAAACCCACCCAAGGTACATTGCCACAAAGTTTGAAGTTAATCTGGATGACAGTTTTGGAGAAGAAGTTGAAAATGTGAATTAGCATTAGAATGCTCATTGACTTTCATAGTAATCAATAGGAAAGCTGCATTGACCGATAAGTACCCGAATTGAAAAAATCCTTAAAAATCAGGAATCCGCAGCATTCCCACATAATGAATAACTTTGTTTGGCCCTTCCATAAGGAACATATCCACCACGTGTAAGCTTAATCTGAGCGACGGTTCTGGAAAAGAAGTCGAAAACAGCTATAACACACAAAAATTCATAAAAAAAGTACCAAAAAATTGCAGCGCCACCTGGTGACCAAATTAAGAACTAAGAGTCCCAGGAAATGTTCTTGTGTGATATCAAAGCAATTGGATAAGCGGTTTCGGGGAAGAAGATTTTTTAAGATTTGCCCACAAAAGAACAAAAAAATTCATTAAAAATCCACTAATCACTGGACCGAAAATGTGAATTGGGGACAGACGGACGATGAACGACAGGCGACGGACGATGGAAAAAAATCCAAGAATCACTGGATTAAACATCCAAAAATCACTGGACTGTGACCATTTGAACAAACTTGGTAGAGACCCACCCAAGGCACATCTCCACCAAGTTTGAAGTGGATCTGGCGGACGGGTTTTGAGAAGAAGTCGAAAATGTGAATTGTGGACAGACAGACGACAGATGACAGATGATGGACGACGGACCCTCACAAAATCTCAGCTGACTGACAAGTCAGCTTAGGTAAAAACAAACAAAAACAAAAAAACAAAAAAAATAAACAAAACAGTTGTCAAGGTGGTGTTGGGGGAAGATTTTTTACCCAAAAGAAGCAAAACAAAAAACAATTCAACAACGAAAAATCACTAGGGCATGGCCATTTGAGTATGTTGCATTAACCCAGTTAGTGTAAGTTCCCACTACATTTGAAGTGGATCCGATTTACAACTATCAAAGAGAAATAAACAATTAACATTCTGGACACAGAAGGATTAATGTAACAATGACAGATCAAGACCACCCATCAGATATGCTCAGCTGACTGACAGGGCAGTTGAGCTAAAGTCGGAGTGATGTTTCCACTATCTTAATTTTTTTGTAAACTTTTTTTTACACCATTGACAAAATCGTCAGTCACATGAGTTGATTGATTAGTCAAGTAATTCCAAAAATATAAAAATAAATAACAAAGCTGCTCCCAAATGGTAGTTTTACATAGACTGGAATATATATATAAATGAATAAATAAACAAATAAATAAATTAATATATATATATATATATATATATATATATATGTTGCAGTCTATATAAAACTACCATTTGGGAGCAGCTTCGTTATTTATTTTTATAAGTTTACCGCATTTACCGTTTTTAAGCAACTGAGGTTCAGGTTCAGGTTGGTCACTCAGTAGTCTGGTACTGCCGCCTGGGTTTTGCCCAGGACCTGTACTGTTCCCAACATTCTGTTGCAACCTTCCCTCTCTTCGCTGAAAAAAGTGAATAAATTATGACGCTTGCCATATAGCCTCATATGACAGGCAAAATATGTATGGAAGGAGTTTTGTGAAAAAACAGCTTTCTTTACATATTAGCCATTAGAAATGTGTTTTGGAAGATATTTTAGGTCGCAATAGCAAAGTAACTATTGTTCTTTGACATAACATCTATTGTAGTTCATGGTCTTACACTTTTGTTCTTTAAACAAGAGTGTGAAAAGGATATTTTCTGTCCAAAAAAAGATGATCTATGTTAAGTTTTGTTATGCTTATTGATCAATTCAGATTAAATGCTGTTTTAAACTTGTGAAGATAAGTGCCATCTGTTGGATTGTCACTGCAGTCCTCAACAGGCCTAATTTTAAGATTGACCCAATTAAGGATGGTAATCTGTGTTTGTGTAGGTACGATAAGAATATATTGTTCAGATAATCGAAACCAAATTACAGTCTGAGTGGTCCGGTAAGCCAGAGAATCTTATATTCAAGATCTTAAGGAATATATATATACATACATATACATGTATAATGTCTTACGAGTACTACTCAGTTTCACAACTCAAAGTTGCACAGATAAGTTCTAGAGAGGAAATCGTCAGCGATATATACATATAAAAGGCAATAGTGTGAATTTTACTTGCAGATGAATTAATTGCTCACGTTTATAAGTATAAAAATTTGTGAAGCACAACGTACATTAAATGATACAAAACAGGTTAAAATCTTTGTAAACTTATGGGTTTTTGGAGTTATTGTAGATAATATTTTGTTGCTAAGGCCACAGGCACCTCAAGTAGATTCAACTTTGGAAAACAGATACAGTGAAAAATATCCTCAAAACACACAGATACGCAAACTGTTCGCAGAACAGGTGTAGAATGAGCTTTGGGAGGACAGGATTTAATTTATAGGTAGCATTAAAGTGTATGACAATCTCAAATGTTATAAGCAGACATTACTATATGGACAGAGGGCTTAAACGTACGGAATGTCAAAGAGGACCATTCCATATTGAAACACAGTTTTAATTAATAAGATTTGTGCTTTAAAGGTCGGAATCAGCAAATAGTTGAGAATATATCATTTTCTTATAGTAACTAACCTAATACGTACTTAGACGCATGTGTAAAAAAAAACAATTGGAAAGTAATGAGAACCCTATTTTTATCTCCAGT
The DNA here is from genome assembly GCA_964020975.1 of Hermodice carunculata. NCBI lineage: Eukaryota > Metazoa > Annelida > Polychaeta > Eunicida > Amphinomidae > Hermodice > Hermodice carunculata. The sequence goes on from OZ026618.1 coordinate 4,919,474, forward strand.
TCGAAAAGCTAGATGCAAGATAGACTGATAAAGGTTTACATGTGTTCTTACATATTTGTATATATTTAATATAAAGGGAAAGTTAACAAACCTTAATCTGTTCGCCCATATGCAATTTGAACTTTATCAAGTCCGATGTTCTAAGAGCAAAGTCCCATATCGTACTATACACAGAAAAACTGCTTTATTCTACTTCATTAAAGCAAATTAATTTGTGAAAGGAACAAGTCAAATTAAAAAAATATGGGGCTTGATTCATTCCACCGTCTTCATGCAGATTTGTCCCCCAAAATGGAAAGCAGGAAATGGTGATCACTAAATGCTACTTCAATCAAATTAAATGTGAGTCAAAATGGGTTGAAGGAAACTGGGGAAAAGCGTACACAGTGGCATTTGTGCAATATATTGAGATTCCCCCCCTCCCCCATGACCATAGTAGTTTAATTAACAGACGTTATAAGGTGAATATCACTGTAGTAAAATACTGGTACAATCAATTGGTATACTGTAAACGTTTACTGATTAAATACAAAATTGAATGGAAAGGGATATGGTCATTTCTGCTTAGGAACAGACAAATAAAAACAGTTTCGCAGCAAAATTAGATCTAATGATCTGAATTAGATTCAGTTAAAAAATATGAAACCGGGTTTATTTGTTGAACTTTTGTAACTATAAAATAACAATACATATTCCTACAATGAGTAGACACCTAAAACACACAGCTAAGTATGTGCCCCTTAAATCACGATTATGGCACAGAAAATGATTGCAAAGTACATATAACTTTACACACTTGGCATGAAATAAATGATTTTAAAAAGCTGAAAGGGAGACTAAGAGATGATTTTGAGAGTGGGCCCGTGTATATAAAGTACAAGTACAAGTACAAGATTGAAGTTATTGGTTTTGCCAGTTTGAAAACTGTCCTCAGGTAAAAATATACAAGAAATTTGCACGAGCATATAATGAATTCATATCCTTGCATGATCTAATGTAGTGTCTGGGTCATTTGTAAACTCTTTGGGGCATTTGGTTAAAGAAAGGTGAAGAAGCAAGTCCATCAGTTTTCTTTAAAACACAAGAATGAATGTGTCTTACCTTCAGCCTTGAAAAAATGTTTCCCATCTTGTATCCGTATATAAATTGTAATGGCTTATGTGGTTGAAACTATCTGACCTGCCGCCTGCAGCTAGCAGAACTCTCTGAACGTCTGTGGTTGCAGCTTGTGGGATGCGCCTGGGATAATTCTGTAGTGAAATAACATGCCACAGGTGAACACTAATGGTTCTGCACCACGAGGTCATCATACAGAATCTTAGATCTACTCAACAGCATTATTCCTTTAAACACAATGGAAAGCAATACCGATGCAGCAGAGACTAGTTGACACATGAATGCGACGGGTAAATGTGGCAAAATAACAGGGAAGCAACACAGTATTGACACAAGTCTAATAGAGACACATTATATATTGTAAACAAGCTGTGACCAAAATGCTCGAACCTGGGAAGGGATCGGGATATACACATTTGATGCCTGAATGAGTTCAGCTGCTTACGTAGACAAAGAGAATAAATTTCTTTAATGGCCATAATGATTCTGTGCTCTACTAAATAAAATCTAACAGCACTTCGAACTTTAGTACTCTACACATGTACTGTTATAAGTGCACACCAATAGTTGACCAAAAGGCCTGTCCAGGATATATGCCAAAGTGTTAGTTGTATCTTTCAAGGTAACAAGACCCGATACATACTTCTTTATCAATGTTTAAAGGTACCCATGCACCTGGAATCCACCATTACCAGTTTATAAACCTGTGTCAGGTTTACTGAGTCAGCAATGTAAAAATAACAAAAACTGCATAACTAATGCATCACTATCTCCTTCATAAATTTGGTGAATGTCCACCTGGTGAACATTTATATGTTGCCTTGCACAATATTGTAACACATGCACTGTTTTCCTTTTTGTGCCGACAGCACTTTTGACACGTAATTCAATAATTTGTAAAATCAAGCATTCCGTGCAAACAATCCTAAAGGTCAGCAAAGGTAATATAATCGACTTGCTTTTGTCATCCATCTGTGTGTCTGACATGCCAGGTGGTAGGTCACTCAGGTAGGTAGTTTCTGGAAACAAGAAAAAAAAACGAAAACTTACTTGGGGATCTGGGTCTGGTCACAAACAGGGATAGGGAGCAAGACGAAGTTCCATCATATATAATATTAATCACTATGCATCCAATAATATTGTGCAATATTATGGTAGATTAGATTATACCTACTAATGATATTTCAAATTGTCTGCATGTTATGGCCGTTTGAATGAGAAGACAACATGGTTCATTCAAAACGTTTTGTTTTCTCGAAACCTTACACACAGTTGGGATCTGTGAGTTCCTATAGAATCAGGATGGCCCTTGTGCACTGACTTTTATTTGACGCCGACTTTTTCCGTTTTTAATTTTCTGCGATTATTTGGAAGGTAATAAATCTGAATTGCCAATTACCTTTGCAAAACTATGGGCTAATATTTACATGTCTTATGACATAATCAATTTCTGAACTTGACCTAATTATACAGGAATGGTGCCCTACCCAAAGAAAAGACATTTTGGCCCCTTTATCCAAATATTTTCAAATAACTTTGCTAGATATTGAATATTGCATTTCAAGACCCAGCTACGCACATTAACAGGACTTCTCAGGGTTGAAACTCAAGGCCTAAGTATATAAAGCCATGAACACCATTCCCAGAAATGTAAAAAGACGGTTTAATGGGCATGCTGTTGTAATTCTACAAGCATGTATATAGACACATATCCATTTTTATTTACCTTATATCTATACTCTCATATGTATGACATCACTTTGTATTTTGTACATCACTGAAGAAGGGGAGCTTGTGTGCGACAACCTTAATTAACAATAGTGGGATATCGCTACTTTATCTAAAAATGACATGTTAATTCATACGTATGCCTATGTCATGTACATTATTGCAAATGTGATGGAATTGTTCACATAGACTGTATAATCCTCTAGCTATCCTGAAGGTGTTATAACTTTGCAGGCACAAGCAGCCATATTTGGCCAATAATAATAATAATGATGATAATAATAATAATAATAATAATAATAATAATGATAATGATAATAATAATAATAATAATAATAATAATAATAATAATAATAATAATAATTATTATTATTATAATCATTATTATTATTATTATTATTATCATTATTATTATTATTATTATTATTATTATTATTATTATTATTATGCAATTAAGCTACTGGTTCTCAAATGGTGATGTGGTAGAAACACGTAGGTAACACTCAGATACGCCTTCTGCCAAATAATTATATAGATCCGTGTTTCTGTGAACCCAGTCAGGTTAAAATCTTGCAGATACGTGTTTTTGTCATTCTTGTAACAGCAAAAGGGCTCACCCTTTAGGACTGATGACTTTGCCCGCGAAAATAGTGTACCCAAAGAGAGTGTTTTACAGGGAAAACTCAGTGTTGATTAATTGTGCATATATATGTGCTTTTGACCAATCTGGGTAGTGTCATGCATGATCAGTTGAATGTATGGATGCTGAAAAAGTCAAAAGCTGCAATTGTCGGAACAAGCGGGGGCAGGTTGGTAGGTCAAAAAGCAAGAAAGCTGAGAATACTGGCCTTTACAAAAATTTTCCACTGTATTCCAAAATTCCATCATGTTTCTGGATTGACCCTGGGTTCTCTTTCAATTTAACAGAATCACACATGGTAGGGCATACATACTGGGGACCGGAAACACAAAGGGTTATAGGATTCCAAAATTAATTGGTGTTCAAGTGTCATATTTGTACCTAATGCCCCTCATATAAGATTCAGTGGTTTGATTCTTTATATTGACGAACTTTCCTGCCGTCATCATTGTAGATACCCTACTATGTGTAATAATAATTCTCTATTTGGGTAGTGATTTTCAATACTTGGATACCCACCAGACAGGTATTAAAATACCCGGGTACCCATGGGTATTACCCTTCACATTGGATTGCATAATGTTTTACTCCCACACGTTAGACACAGAGGCAAAACTGTTAAGTTTCTCTCTAATCAAGCCATACACACTTTTTGGCCCCTGCATTCAACATTTGCAAGTTTTTAAAGTGGAGGTCTAGTACAGCCACAGCAAAAGTTCAACCACAGTGTGATTTTGTAAGTGGCCATCGAGAATTTCCCGAAAGGCAGACTTGCAACTCATAACGATGGGCGTGCCATCCTTGTATTGGAACAATATGTTTGACAATAGATCAACAAACACAGGGTAAACGTCGGATATGGTTGGGTTACTTTGCCTTCCCATCTACTCCGTTATGGTTGCCAATGGTTTAAGGATCTCACATGGGCTTTTCATGTGCAGCGAGGTGTCAGTTGATGGAAATAGGTCCCATCTACATTATTTGTGCTGTCAAGGAGAACTGCATTTTAAACATTCTTCAATTCTGTAACACTTTGAAGCATTTAAAACTGGGTATTCCAGTGCATTTCGTAAGATTGAACAAGTCAATAATTGCTGATACTGATGATAAACCGAGCCCTGCTTTAATGCTCAACTGGAATGTGGGCTTCCATCAGCCATGCATTCATATCAATGATATTGTAGAGAGGAAATCGCCAAGCCTCACTTTGGAAGTTTAAAAATTACCACCTGTCGTAAGGCATTTCACCCAAAAGGCTATTACTTACTTATTTTATTTATTTATTTATTAATTTATTTATTTATTAGATATATGTATATGTATTTATTCAGTTATTTATCTCTATTTATATAACTAAAATATTTAGTGTGTATCATATATATATACATATAAAATATTTAGTACCCGTTGATTGCATGGGTAATAGCTGTCGATTGGGCTACCCGGGTACCCGACATAGCCCCACTGATAATGCAGACTTAATAAATTCTAGAAACTCGGTTTCTGTTCTCTTTACAACACTTTATTTTTCGCATGTAGTTATTGCATATTACAATGCACAAAACATAAATGTAGATCCATGCTCAAAGGGTCCCTTCATGAGACAGTGGGTAGCAAAAGCAGTTGCATTTATCGCAGGAGGGGGGGGGGGCGAGTCATGATTAAGATTAAGATTAAGATTCTTTTTATTGCAGACTCACGGTCCATATATACAATACAATATAAAAGAGCATATATTAAAGTGAAATATTCAGTCACAATCAACTTAATTCAAGTGCTACTAATAAAATTAAGATGCAAATATATGTACAATTAAAAAAAAAAAATGCAATCAACTAGGATACAGCGATGCAATCAACCTCCATTTCCAATTATCTGTACATATACAAGAGCCTATGCCATCTCTGGTATGTATATAACTCCACCACTTTACAGTGAGAACCAACCAAGCAAGAAATAATACTATTTTCACTTTCTCCAAGTCTTTGCCAAAAACTATATATGCTTTTTCTTATCAATTCATCAAAAGTAAGTAAACCTTTCTGTACAAACTGTTCTCTAACACTTTGGAACTTTGGCATGTTGAAGAAAATGCGAAATGAGTTATTATAGGCTACCCTTATTTTATTTAACTGTTGAACTTTCACTTTGGCCCATAATTGGCAACAATATGCATTACCCAAATAAGAGCAGAAAAGCTGTTTTTTAACATCTTCAGAGCATTTGCCAAATTTCCGAGCTAACATATTGGCTCTGCTGTACATTGCTCTTATCTGACGTTGTACATCTGCATCGTCAGACAAGTCACTGTACAGCATACACCCCAAATATTTATAACTATTCACATATGTAATTACTTGATTATTCAAATACAACTGAGGAAAAACCTGTAATTTCCATGTCTTAGGCTGCATACACATGATAACAGTCTTTTTCTTATTATAAACAATATTCAATTTATCAGCTGTCTCAACACATATGTCTATGATAGACTGAAGCCCTTTAGCTGAGGGTGCCATGAGGCACATATCATCTGCATAAATTAAGTGGTTTACAATTTTACCATCCACAACACAACCTATATTAATCTCATTAAGCTTATTGCTGATAATATCTATATAAATGTTAAAGAGTCCGGGGGAGAGCACTCCACCTTGACGCACTCCATTAGTTACCGCAAAACATTCAGTCACAAATTTGCCCCATTTAACGGACATTACTTGTGCGTTATACCAATATGCCAAAAATCTTATAATATACCTAGGGCAATTACGTTCCACCAGGGCTTCAAAAAGGTGGCGATGCCTCACACGATCGTACGCTTTTGACGCATCCAAAAAACATACAAACATAGGACTTAACGAAGAAGTATAACAATGCAAAAGTTCTTTCAAGGCAAAAATGCACAAATCTGTTGCATGATTTTTTCTAAATCCAAACTGATTATCAGTAGTGGTAAAATTACTCTCACATTCTACCAAAATTTGTTTTTCCAAAACTTTCGAAACAACAGTTGCTAGAGCTATAGGTCTATAATTGTTTTTATCTTGCAAATCTCCATTTTTATTTTTAACCAAAGGAACAATAATAGTCTTTATCACACTATCAGGTATTAATCCATGTACTTTCATCACAGTGAAGCTCAATGCTAATAAAACATTTAACCTACCACCTCCATACTTTAAATGTTCTGCTGTTAACCCATCAGCTCCACCCGCCTTACCAGATTTCAAACTCTTCACTATATTATAAACTGTTTCAGCATTAACTTTAAGGTCCTCATAAGTATCATTACAATGTAAAAACATAAACTGTTGAGCTTCTGCTTCACCGGTTTCATTTAACAATTTACTATAATGATCCTGCCATGCAGTAGCAATCTCCTTCTCACCACTTTTACCATCAATAACATCTGGTAAAACTGTATTATTATTATTCATAGAATTAATCTTTCTCCAAAAGTTTCTAAAATCTTTCTTACTCATATCATTGGCAAGTGCATTAGCTCTGTGTTGATCTTCCATACTTTTACACCTTCTCAAAGCATATTTAAACTTCATCCTAGATCTAGACATATAATCAAACAACCACCCATTTCTAGGTTTACCATTATGTACCCACATCAGGAAGGCATCGCGAGCTACTACATGAAAATTTTCAACTACGCTGTTCCAGCCAGGTATTACCTTATACCCATTACTTCTTTTCTCTCCAATGGCAATTCTACCTGCTTCCTTCAGTACTGAAACAATACCTTCATAAAAAGACTCAATTTGCTTATGATGTAATGAATCTTTACAATTCACATCCTTACAGTGCACTACATCATGTGGTATACTTAGAGTACTTAGTATTTTTTCACAATATTCTGTATATGTTCTCACTTCACCCACACTTGCTTTTTTCCAATCTACCGTCATGTTACAATTTCCATTTCCAGTATCATTACAACTGTTACCATAATCATCACCATTACACATAATTGACACCGTTATTGGAAGATGGTCTGATGATATAATCCCATAATCGATACTAATATCTGTAATATGTTCTAACATACTTTTTGAACAAACTATATGATCCAGCCAAGACGTTGTACCAAATGCATGGTTTACACGTGTATATGTACCACTGCTCTTACCCAGTATTTGTACATCAGCAATAATAAGTTTCTCTTCATCACAAAACTGCTCCAATTCCCTTCCAAACATTGATTGCAAGTCTGCATTAAAATCTCCAATAATACTCACATTAGGTGTATCTGCATCCTGCATAATTGCTATGCTTTTAGCCAGGTACATTTGAAACTGATCCAAATTTTCTGCACAACACCAAGGAAAATAGACATTTAGCAATAGATAGTCATTACCATTATTAACATACTTAAGTCCAAGGATTCTCTCTTCATCATATTCAATAACTTTACAACTTTTTGATAAAGAGCGTCTCCACATAAAGGCTAGGCCTCCATATGGTCTTCCTGTAATAATACTATTACCCGTATCCATAGAAGATATACCAAATCCACAGAAATCCTCATGTATGTTATTCAGAATACTCAGATCCTCTTTATATAACCAGGTTTCCTGTAAAACAATAATGTCATGTGACACACATAGTGCCCTTAACTCCTTAACTGAACTCTTTAATGCTTGACAGTTAAAGGATATTATTTTAACCATGTTAATTTTAAAAAGTTTATAGCACCCAGCAAATACACTAAAAAGTCAAATATTAAATCAACCATCCTGGGTATTACTCAAGTCATGTGTAAGTTATAAACTGTACTTGAAAACTGTCTCACTTCTTCTCAAAATAACCTTTCACGAGGCACCCAGTAGGCCAAAGATCTGGGCACAGCAATTTTTCAGTCAAATGTTTATTTCCTCTAATAAGGAATGAATTATAGCCAGAATGTCGCGTTTGTATCTGTTCAGGTTTCACATTCAGACCACCAGTAACCAATCTGACATATTCTGCCACATTGTCTCCAGTTGTTGTCATGTGCAGTCGTGACACAAACACTCCTACACAACTAGACACTTGACGACCTTGGCCATTACCATACTGTCTATGTCCTTCAGCATGGCCAATAGTCTTAAGACAAGTGTTCATATTCACAGTTCTTGTACCTAGAATAGGTTTCCTCTTTTCTTTCCAACCACCACTGTCCGTCAACCTGTTTGCCCCATGCTTGTTGCGATTCTGCCCACTGGTTGTGGTACCAAGTACGGCAAGATCCAAACCTGGCCTATTAGCACTCCCACTATTAGGCCCTGGGTACACTTGACCAGGATTAGCACTGCTCCTGCCTGCACTGAGAGTGGGCCCATGTCCATGTCTTATGGCCCAACTCCTACTAGTAGTAGTAGCACTAGCATGGGGTTGCTCCAACACATCCCCCACATACTTTGAATTAATGATGTATCTGTCTTTATAAGTATGACATGACTCATTTACTGTATAGCTACACCCTCCATCTACTGTAGTGTTTTCCAAGTTATTAACAACACCATCTCTCCTTTGTGTTGAGGCCCATACATCAAACACTTCGGCTGTACAGTGCTCACATCCTCGTGAATTTGTAACTGCATTATCGCCCACCGTTTCTTTTAACACACCAACCATATTATCCTGATCATTAGTGTCACTACCACCTATAATATTTTCAGTATTCTCATCTACACTCTCTTCTCGATGCTCACCATCGTCCACATTAACACTGGCAGGGTTGGAGACCTGTTTTTCCTCCCTGCTCACAGGCGGTGCATCCGTCTCTTTCTGTATAACAACATCGACGCCATCTTGGTCACGTGAACTACTCGTCGACTCCTCCCGATTCAACGATCGGTCTGCTTCGGAACCAGGATCCCCACGTACTATATGTCTCAGTGGCATGTCTCTCTCATTAATACTATTGCAAACATTAATAACTGCATCAAAAGTTTTTCTTGCCTGTTGTATTTCCTCCACCAATTTCTGCCCCGATCCAGCCAGGGTCTTCAAGGCTCTGATATCTGCTTTCATCACATCGAACTGTTTTAAGAGACCACATATGTCGAAATTGCTCATACTGAGTGGCGGCAATTTCCCCAAGTCACTAGCGACAAACGTAGGTAACACCCCGCTGCCACAACTGTGAAACATTTCACAGATATCTTGCAAGTCCATAGCTTTCCTGTTAGGCCCCCGTCTTGACTTAATCCTGGGACCATCTGGGATCACCTCCTTGTAAAACATATATAAAATCCACTTAGAGTCTGCAATATACTCCTCCTCATAAAAATCCATGCACATTTTCTTTATCGTATCCACTGACATAGTATCCATACGATATGCTATGAACGACAACAGCTTGTTCACCACATGCTGGCAGATATCTTTGCCTGCATGCTGGCCGGTGCCTGCTCCCAGCTGCGCGGGTATGTCATTCTCCGAGTCCACCCTCGCCTCATTGTCAGCCGGCTCTCCGTGCAACTTTTCGCCTGTTTCCTTTGCTTGACTGTCACCACCCTCAATCACTGGCTCAGCTTGGGCTTCGTATCCTTCTTTCACTTGTGTTTGGCTGCACTGTCTGCCCTCAGGGCCCTCATATAGTTCTCCACTGAGACACAAACTTGCAGTTGTCCCGGTGTTCTCTTGGTTCACACCATTCGAATCAGCCGCCATTTTAACTCAACATCAGACCTCGTGGTCTGGCAAAAATTGAACGGCACTGTGCAAGCAGCTTTTGCACTTAAACAGCTCACAATCATGCACAGACAGGTCCCAGTCTCTTCATAAAACTATATACCACAAAAACTTCAACTGTACCCCGTAAAAAGTCACTTTTTGATACTTAAGGAGTACAGCCACAAACTTCTCCAGGCAGTCTCGGCTTGCGCATGCGCACCTCATGATATATTTTTATACAGTTTAAGGTGGCCACAGATGCACCGAGGCATGGCAATTCTAATTATTTGAGCCCATACCACCCACATCCCGGTAAATAATGAAACCCCACATGTACTGAGTGCAAGTAGAAAGACAACCTGTCTGTGTTCCCATATGCCTTGATATATCTTGATAATCATACATTTTGCATTCCAAAATGTTCATTTCGTAATTAGGTCTAATATGCATGTTGAATGTAGGCCAATCCCTGCACACCAGTGGCGTGTTCTGGATTCTTTGAGGAAGGGGTGAAAGGTAAAAAATTCCATGTAATTGTTCACGCCACTGACACAAAATCCCTTGGCGTAGGTGGGCATGCCCCCTCCCCCCCCCCCCGATTTTTTTTTTTAAATGGTTCAATTTAGTGCCTTCTGGTGCAATTTAGGTAGATGTTGCCATACAGAAAATTAAATTCCCAAAAATTATGCTGGGAAGGGGGGGGGGCGTATGTTCAACTAATCCTCCGAAGGCAAGAGTAAAAGATAGAGTTAAAAAACAGGTAAACTACTGTTTGCTCTTTGAATCTTTAATATATACGCTTTCCCAATCTGAGGATCACGGCTTGGGGAAGCAAATATGATAAAGTGTGAAGAGGCAAAATTCGATTATATTGGTCAAACGTGTATTGGGATGTAACTTAGGTGGGTCTCTACCAAGTTTGTCCCAATAGTCATCCTTTAGTGATTTTTTGATTCTTTGATGATTTTTCTGGTTATTTTTGCTAAAATCTTCAAAACCGTTTGGAACCACTTGGCCATTTTTTTTCAAAATTGCACAGGGACACTTCTGGGTTCCCCTAGCCCTTCAGTTTTTCAAGAAACTTCAAATATTGTCTAGAGATATTCAAACATTTAATACTAAGAAAATATTGTTACAGTTGCCGCTAAGTATGCAAGTATATGTTTTCATGTTATCTCTGAACATTGAAAGCTATATCCATATTGATAATTTATAGATATCTCAATCCAAACATTGGGACATTTGAAATAGATTATAAAAGTTTATATAACATATATGTCATAAATACCTAATCAAAATCATGGTATTTCATTCTGTGTACTGCTACACTAGACTGGGTGTAACTAGGGTGGATGCGGGATGAAAGGAGCAGGCCAGTTAGGATTATGCTAAACTTTACCTTTCTACAAATAAAAAAGGAATAAAACCAATGAATGAATTCCATTGCATGCAGATTATTTAACTATCACCAATTGTTGTCTAATGTCATGACGCAAGTGTTGTTTTGTTACCCTGCCTTGCATCACATGGCACTTGAGTCATTTACTAATGTTTTTTCCTTCAGTTTGTTTAAATGGGAAATAAAATGTGGTCAGATGTAGCAGGCATTTTATTTTGCTTTTACCTAATTGTGGCGTTACTATCGTGGCCCACTGGTGCCAACCAATTGTTAATTTTTATCTCGTAATTACGAGATATCTCAAGATAGTCATTTCAAAATTATGAGTTATATATATCTTAATTACGAGATATCTCGTAATTTAGAGATAATTATATCGTTATTGCGGCTTGCTATTTTATAATCACGAGATACTTATCTCATAAATACGATATAGCTATTTCGTAATTACGAGAGAGTAACGTGTAATTACGAGATAAGAAATAAGACTGGGTTGGCGCCAATGAGCCACCATACGTTACAATCTCTCTGTCTCTCTTTGTCTCTCTGTCTGTCTCTCTCTCTTTCTCTCTCTCTCTCTCTCTCTCTCTCTCACACACACACACACACACACACACACACTGCTTGTGAAATGCTGTTTTTTTCATGTGTGTTTATATATATCTGTACTGGCATGCATCTTGAAGTCTTTAGAGGTGTCCCATATCAAGTTGTAGATGGCCACATATAAATGGTAAATTTTGCAATTTCAGGACACAGAATTGTGCAATCGTGCCAATTTTTTCACGCCTTTGGATTTTCAGAGTATACAAATTCATGAAATTCTTTGGACTAAAATGTCGTTGCTGCTAATCACGTCACTTTCTTCTAAATACAAAGGTACAGTAAACATTCAGACGAGATAATGGTAGGATCAGCCTTTATATACGGCATTTTGTTTATCCACAGATTGTGAGTAATTTATAAATTATGCGTAAAACTCACAACCCCTTTTGAACGTTAATACTGAACCATTGTTGTTCAAATCAGAACTGAACATCAAACAAGAAGCATATTTCCAACACATACGTACGTATGTTATCCTTTGTACAGTTTTGTTATTCAGGAGATTCCCGTAGAAGAGAATCCAGAGAATCCATTGAGTTCATTATTCAAACTTAAAGACAAAAAAATAAAAAGAACCTTTAAGATGCAGACGTTCTTCAAAGACGTATGTCCTCCTACAAAGATTTTTGCATGATAGTTTTATATGTTTCAAGGTTGACAAAGTGATCAAATCCTCTAAAATGCTTAAGCAATGTATCATGTAAATTTAAATCAGGAATCCTATCGATGTCAGATAATTCTATTAAAAACACAGATTTAATTTCCTTCAAAAGTCATGTTTTTCTTCCTCTGGCCAAATCTAGACAGGTTCAAAATATTTAAATGAATAAGCTAACGAACAGACATACAGAATCATGGACAGATGGACCGACCAACACACAGACAAACAGATAGATGGACCATTTTCAAGCGTTTCACCAAAAACGGATAATCAATGCACTAATGTACTTTGTGGCTCTTTGCTCAAATAATACAAAATACATTGGAGTGGTCCTTCCTTTGAGAGACCATCCCTATGACAATAAAAGGAAGTGGTCTCTCAATGGAGGTTAAATAACACACAAATGTAGCATTTGAGGCCTGGTAAATGCGACCTTAGTAGGCTGGCGGCCTTTCATTGGAGTGGTCCCTCAGAAGGGAGACTACTGTAATGCACATTTCCGACGAATGAAAAAAAAGGTAAGTACATACCAAACAATATGAATTGTCCAAATTCCACATATTTTTCAGGAAAATGAAAATGGTCGTGTGCAGAGAAAAACATGTATCAAATGTATTGTGTGTATCAAAGTCATCATTAGAGTAAGTTTTACAAATGTTAACATGGTAACACTGTTATAGTTCCGTGGTCACAAAAATATACATCTACTAGTATATTGTCAGTGCTCCTTTGAAGCTGGTGGACTTAAATATGTACAGTCCCCGATGTGCACCAGCTACGAAAACAGTACTTTAATTGTACTGGAATAAATACAATGACCTGGGCCGTGTCGATTATGGCATACACGCATACCTGGCTCCATCAAACCATCATTTTTAGGAATGAAGATTTGGTACAGTGGGTATGTGTGCTTCCCATTTTCGGTTAGGTGATTGGTGCAGAAGGTTGCTGGTTAAAGACGCAGCCATTCCATGATCACAAGACGTACACTAAGAGTCCAAAAAGCACTAAGTTTTACCTTTCTGTATTGATTTGGCAGATTTTCCTCTTAATTGTACTGACTTATACTGAACTAACAATGGTTAGTAGAAACAAGGGCTTTCACTTGTACTTGAATGTACTGAAATTTACGGAGTCAGTACAAGTAAGAACTTTTCAGACATAATGAGAGCTAGCCCAGTGCCCCTGATTTCTGTCAGTATAAATCTAGAAAAGGACAAGCAGATATACTTCAAAGGCTAGGCTCACAGCAGGGCTCTTATAATTTACAGAGTGCCCTAAAAATACCCTGTCCTGCAGCAAGAATTTATTCAGCAGTTGTTAGAGTGCAATCAGCTCAAAGCAAGAACACTGAGTGTAATTGTGTAAAAATTGGTTCTTTTCTTTCTTTCCTTCTTTCTAGTTTGCTTGATTAATTGATCGATTGATTACCACACACTCATGATCGCACATAAGAAAAGTTATTATAGGCCTAACCACCTGGGCCCTAATTTTTCTACATGCTCCTGGTCTTACAAAATGTATATTTATTAATTTGCAGGTAATGCCCCAACTGCTGATGTTGATCTGCAGTAACTTTTATATCAAGGGAATTTCCATATTTCATTCATACACGTTTTTATACCTGAGCAGGCACTCTTTTAACTGCTGCTGGTAATAATGGAATTCTATAGCTCTATATTGATACATAATCATAAAAAAGGGTCAAAATTTAATTCTAAACACAAGGATTCAAGGACTCTTGATCAGATTGTTTGTGTGTGTGTTTTTGATGTTTTCCACCAGATCTGAGCACATGCCTAGAACTAAAAGATCCCAGTTGTGATAATGCCAAATGAAGGTGAGTACATATGATTTGAACTAGCTAAGGGGTTCATGCATACTAGGATCAAGCCATCACAGCATTCACTGTATACAAGTACCCCCTCCCCCCCAAAAAAAAACAAAAAAGAAAAAAGAAAGAAAAAGAAAAAAGAAAACCCTGAGGTTTGGGCACTATTTGAATACTTTGTCCAGCACTTAGAGCTGTACTGTTTTCATACTTAAAGTGATTAGATTAAAGTTAGATGGTTGTGCGAGCAGAAATGTGGTCACAAGTCAGATGGTTTCTCACAACAGTGGGCTTAAATTGCCCTTCTACTGTATCTCTGAGACCAGTCTCGGTCTCAGTTAAACTTGAAAGAGATCTAGGGTTTACAGGGTGTTCCAAATGTTTTAAAGTGCTTGGCTCTAGCCATAAAGTTGTAAGTGCCCCATATTTAACCCTGGTGAACAATATAAATCGTCACATTGCATCTTGTATTGAGTACAAGACTGAGCAACCAGCACTGCACAGGAAACGGAGGGTAAAACGTGCCGGGTGCCATCTTATTTTGAACACCCTGGGTTGCCAGTCTTAAGAATTTGTTCAAAACCAACACATACATGTGCAGCATGTACATCAAGCTAGAAACATGTATGGATTCGGATTTTGTGTCCAAAAAAAAAAAAATTGAAAATCTTGAAATCTTGGTCTCTGAACAGGATGTATTGGATGTATGCATTGTAGTCAGTCACAACTTATGTGCTGATAATTCAGACAGTACCTTACATGGGGTTGTTTCTACGACTGCATCCACACCATATGGTTTTAATTTTAGTTCACCACGCACAGTATACCACCCAAACTGCATTGGCCCCATTCTCAGAATGGGCAGCTTATGATTAACTTTGTCAACACAACAATACTACAACACAACCAATAAACCAATTTACCATTTACACCTCCATGCAATTAACAGCGTTTGACATGTTTACACAGTGGCCCAACTTGTAAAAGATCACAAGTGGGCCTCAGATATACACTGCATAGTCTGTATACTGACGGGGAGGAAGGAGGGGATGTTCCAGTACACCAGTACGAGAAATAATTTTCCACAGCATAGTACAGAAAATAATAAAATTCCAAAATAATGGCCCGTATGAACATATTTGATGATGAGATAGTACAGAAAAACATGGTCCATATTCGTAAATTCCAAACCCAACAGTGACAGCAAAGAGATTCCAGTCTTGCCAAAGCATAAACATTTATCTTCCAATGCCAATGTGAAGAAACAAATTTCACTCCTGACTTGAGACTGGCAGTTACCCATAAAAGGCAACTGGTGGTTTTAAACCTGTCTTCTCAACCTTTGAAATATTCTTCATTAACTAAAGACTATAGTGTTTCCAAAATGTATAGGCCAAACCACCCAAGAGACAAATTTTATTAATTCTGCCAAAAATAAAAAGAGACCTATCAGGACTATCACTTTTTAATTCTGCCAAATTGTCAGTTAAGTTTACAGCAAAAGAGAAAGTAGGCCTACATCGTTTTAGTGATATTTATGAGTCTGGAACATCATAAACACACTCTACCTCCACTATAACTATGAGTCGGAGAACACAGCCCTCAGCACAACAGTTAGCCAATGAAGTATTTACCAAATTGTACAGAAAAACATGATCCATATTCGTAAATTCCAAACCCAACAATGACAGCAAACAGATTCCAGTCTTGCCAAAGCATAAACAATTATCTTTCACTGGAAGTACAGAAAAAAGAGTGCCTCCAATTCCCTTGTACGGAAAAAAGCATTACCCCAATGTGCTGGTAAGGAAATACCCTTACCCCCCCCCCCCCCCCCCCACACACACACAAGTGGTATGCTGCTCTACATAGCAGCCTGCATGAGTGACTCCGTCTATGCATGCAAGAAGAAACTTTACAATGTGTCCATTCAAACTCCTTCTTAGAAATCATAGATGTACTTAATGAGTAAGGATATCTGTCTTTCATCACTTTTTCAGTACATCAATGACCCCTTTCTACTTCCATGATGTGACTAAATAAGAAAATTGCTGTTTGCTTGCATCTGGCTTCTATGAAGGTTAATTACAGTATTAAGCAAGTAATTTTATTGACTTCTAAGGAGTCAATGTTGACTCATAAAAAGAGTGAGAAAGGGTTTTTAAGCACAGATACACAATGTGCCAAATAAACCTATCTTTTGGTCCTTGGCTGGAGGCCACAGACCACAGTTAAAAATCCTTCTATTTTTCATATTAGCATTTTTCAGTCTAAAAATTCAGCATTTTGCTATTTTGAAATTCTGTTAACGCATTTAACAGATAAAAATGTCAGAAAAATATGGACAGATTTTTGTCATACAATTCCCAGCTCGTTAATTTGTGATAATTGAAATACGAAGCAACACCTAGATGTCAGCTTTATACAGGTGTATGAACTGTGCTCCTGCCAGGGTCACATCAGTGTCCTTCCCCACCATAAAGTTCCCACCTGGACTGGAAGACAGTGCACCTATATGACTACCAATGAAGCAACTCTGCGATGCAGCAAACCTGACTTAGCTAACTTTATTTAAACAGAAGCTACAGCATGCTGAAAACACAGTATTTTCACAATAACGGACTATCTCCGTTGGGATGCGCAACCAGCCAATCACAACTGTGGTCTGTAACCTAATAGACTTATCAAAATTTTTAAAACTTGTTTAACTGAAGCCACAACTTGTTTTCTGCAAGGATTTGCATTAACTTTAACAAACTTCAATATTAAGGAAAATATCAACTTTTTTGCAAGCAACCTTTAAATCTGAAAAATCAGTTTTTATGACAAATAAAATAATTAATTAAAATTTTGAGGAAAATTATATAATTGCATCCAATCAATTCTTTTCTGTCCAATATGAATATGATACACAATAGGCTATGACGCAAACCCATAATCACTTGCCTGCATGTCCTGCCCTTACAACGAGAGATCAAATTACAATGCCCCACCCCTTAATTTTAACCCCAAATTTGAATATATTGCTAAAATTTTATGAATTTTTCGGTGAAATTGGTGATTTATTTACTATATATGGATAGATTCGTAAGATTTGTCTATAAAAAATATGACATCTATCACTGCTGAGGCATTAATGGCGGATGGGAGGAGTATCAGTTACACCAAGTCAGCATCTAATACCAGTCATTATGGCAGTATTTTCCTGACATAATCTTTATTATGGCAGACAATGGAACAGTTTCAGTGTTTAAACATTATTAGCCCATCAGAGTGCACAGTTTAAGACTAGTAGGTCACAGATTTGAGTAGCAGTATTCAGCAAATTATGTTTTTTGGTACTAAAATTATGGAATTTTAACGCGCCCGTTGTTTGAACATTAGGAGAGCAGTTGGGTGATCCAGCTTCCACAAACCAATAGTGCTATGCCTTTTGTCTGCAGTAAACTGTATAAGTTGTGGTTTATTAACATGGTTTCTGGTGTATGTGCACATATTAGAAAGAAAATGACAAGAATTTGTACAGTTACTCCAATATCATAAATGCACATTTGTATTCACAAGTGCTCTGATTTTAAATTTGATAAGCATCCAATTATCAATCCAATTATCAGGCGCAAGTGTTTTCGGGCAAGTGTTTAATGGAAGCTAACTTTTTTCCCTTTGTTTCACTTTCTGAAACTCTTATAATTATATGTGGTTGTACGTTGAAGTTCAAATGTTTTGCCACATATGTACACTAGCTTGGTAAAAGTTATTGTATTTGTGTCTTTTTGCCCAGAACCACTTCCTAGTAGTCAATATCCTATTCCGCAGTTCCAACTCTTTACTCTCCATAAGCTAACCTGTCCCTGTCTAACCTGTATATATATGGAATTACTATTGTCTATATTGCACACGTTCCTCTGTAAAATTTTGACATAGGCTGTATCAGCCCAAATAAATTAAAGGGTCTTCAGCGGGTAACTACTCAACATGTTTCGGAGCCTTTTACCCGTACACGTCTCTCTGAGTAGCGGCTCCTTGCCTAAGCTAAATATTCAGCAAAGACAACCCACATAATAATGAATAAATATGAACGTGGCAATTGATGAATTAGCTAAATATGTGAAGTTTTGCTTGTAAATGCAGAGCTTCATATCAAAGATGAATACCTGGCAAACAAACCATAATTACCAAATTTTCATAGTACAGGCTCAGATAAGAACAATTTGACTTACCCCTGAGCCAAAATGTACCCTTTCTAGCTGGACAGCTTTTCCTAGTTGAACCATCCGCCAATGTTTAACTGAAGTGGAAACGAGCTGGGGCATTATATTCAGTCCCAGTGATTGTAAAATAAACAGTTGCAGCTAGACCACCTGTACAAACCAAGGAAAATCCTAACAAGGACTGCAACAATGTACATCCTGTACCAGAGATGTAAAACAAACTCCATGATGACACCTACTCCTCAAACAATTAAGCTCTATTTAACTGCCAACTCTGAGTCAATGTGTCAACTTAATGTGTCAGGTTTGTGACACTTGAGAAAATACTGTCAATTTTGAGTAATTTTTTAATAGTGAGTAAATGTGCATTTGGCATGTCAGAAAAGAATGGAAGTCATTAGCATTTATGCCAAAAACATGCTATCAAAACATTTTTTCTTAACAGGATTTTAAGTACAATTAGGCAAACATGCAACTGTCGTAGGCCGCTTCTTGCTACCTGTAGCCCCTGGGGGTTTACCTAACAGAAAACATGTAAGCCTAAAATGTCTGATAGTGAATATTAAAACAGAAAGATGCCAAAAGATAAAGTTAAGTAGCAAAACAGACAAGTCTAAAAACTGTAGATTATTGCAGCCAGACTTTCTAATAATCTTTGGATGTTAACAGTAGAATTATAGGGCAAGTCAGAAAAGAATGGAAGTCTTTTGTATTTATGTCAAAAGAATGCAATGAAAATATTAACCAGATATCAAGTACAATTAGGCAAGCTTGTAACTGTCGTAGGCCGCTTCTTGCTACCTGTAGCCCCTGGGGGTTTACCTAACAGAAAACAAGCTAGCCTAAAATGTCCGAAAGGTGAACGTTTAAACATAATGGTGTCAAAAGATGAAATTAAGTAGCAAAACAGCCAAGTCTAAAATCTCTAAAATTATTGAAGCCAAACTTTCTAACCATCTCGGGATATTTACAGCAAAATTTGTAGAAATATTTGATCAAAAGTACACCTTTGAATCCTCTTGACTCAAGTTTATTGTAAATAAATTTGGTTCTTGATGCAAAGTCCTGAAATTTAGAACAAATACGACCAAATCTCAAAATTTGTGACAAAAATGTATTATATCCAATAGTATCGGAAATATTACTGTCCGGGAAAGGATAATTAACTACTTCAAAGTTAAACTCATCTATTTTGTGATAGACTTTAATACAAAACCTGTCATTAGTGACCTGAATATCCAAGTCCAAAAATACATCTCTGAAACCATCTGAACTGTTACCCTCCAAAGGGATATCTTTTGGGTAAATTTCTTTAGCAATTTCATTGAAATTTTGTACATTTACACAAGCAATGTCATCAATATATCTTGCGTTGTTTGATAATTTTGTAGCCATTTGAAAGTCCTTTTTCATCAATTTATTCATATACTTAAATTCAAGCCAGGTTAAATATAAATCTGCCAGTAAAGGGGAGCAGTTGCTACCCATTGGAATGCCTTTTATTTGTTGAAAAACCAGTGGTCCGCATTGAACAAAAGTATTATCCAAGAGAAATTTTATAGCATCTATCAAAGTTTCAACAGTGTAAGATTTAATGTTACTTTTTGAATATTTATTGTGTGACCAGTATGCTTTCTTTGTATATGAATTTATATTTATGTATGGTTTACCATTATGTTTAAACATTTTGCTAATTAATTCTGAAAGTGAACTTTTGACTTCATCTATGGGTAGATTTGTGTACAGTGTAGAAAAATCAAAACATTTGATATTTTTTGCCTTTACATCTTTGATTTTAGATACAAACTCGGAAGAATTGTTAATACTCCAAAAACAATTTATTTCACACTTTCTAGAAATTGCATTACAGTATTTACGAAAATGATTCCTAATTGCAGTCAAACACAATGTTACTTCTTTTGATAATTGCTTTGTAGTACATTTTGAAGCACCAGCTATGAATCTAGATTTAAAAGGGTTTTTATGTAATTTGGGTATCCAGAACAAAAGTGGAATAGAGGAGTCCTCTTCAGAAATTTTGAAGTTATATTTTATGCAGTTCATAAGTGCTGTCATCCATATTCATGGATATAAGTTGATTCATTTATGTGAAAATAATATGCTGATGAACTCAACAGCTCAACAAAGTCAGCATGCCTGATTTTAAATGATTTACCCCAGTCAAATGACACACATATATGACAAGCTTTTGTCTACCAAAATAATAATAATAATAATAATAATAATAATAATAATAATAATAATAATAATAATAATAATAATAATAATAATAATAATAATAATAATAATAATAATAATGATAAAAGGGGGTGGGGTGGGGGTGGGAGAAACAAAAACAAAACAAAAAAACAAAGAAATTTACATTTTACCTAAGGTTTGCACAGCTCTACTGACAGACAATGCTCATTTTTTCTGGTATGCCGAAAATCACCTTGACATGATTTTGTATAAACAGCTCTGCATATGAATGGAGGCAGTAGGCCTACAATGACAATGCCACAAAATTAAAAGTTTGAAACAGAGGGTCACTAAGTTTCATATCAATGGGATTAGCATAATTTATTCATATCATATTAGCATTTTTAATTTCTCATACACACATATGATTACCTGTGTGGTACCTGTGACGTATCGCTAAATACAAAGGGCTATGGAAGCTATCTATCTACCAAGCAGTCAGTAAAGGAGGCATAGCCTGTGCACTTGTTAAATGTCTTGCAGCGAATCCTGTTATTATTTATGCAGTGTGGTGCCACTGATAGGTGCAACATGTCTATGCACAATGGTTTGTGACAAAAATGTGATACTTCATGAATTTTAAGAAAATTGAGACTGTTAAACTCGATATTCACAGCCGATCTGTGGGTGTAAAACTTCTTTTCTCCTTCCATAAGCTTGCCTGAGGTACACAATACCATAGCCCGAACCATTTGCCTTGTGATCTACAGTCCCAGGACCATATCTTGCATGCTCTATCCATGTAAAAGTTGTTAGGATCACTCAAAATTGTCCAGGCAGCTGTCAAAAAGTGCTGACTTCCCATTTTTTACTTGCTTGATGGACGATAATAGAATAACAACATGACCATGTGAGTCCCAATACATACAGAGTTAGCCCTAATAGGCCACAGACCACAGTTATAAATCCTTCTATTTTTCATATTAGCATTTTTCAGTCTAAAAATTCAGCATTTTGCTATTTTGAAATTCCGTTAACGGCATTTAACAGATAAAAATGTCAGAAAAATATGGACAGATTTTTGTCATACAATTCCCAGCTCGTTAATTTGTGATAATTGAAATACGAAACAACACCTGGATGTCAGCTTTATACAGGTGTATGAACTGTGCTCCTGCCAGGGTCACATCATTGTCCTTCCCCACCATAAAGTTCCCACCTGGGCTGGAAGACAGTGCACCTATATGACCACCAATGAAGCAACTCTGCGATGCAGCAAACCTGACTTAGCTAACTTTATTTAAACAGAAGCTACAGCATGCTGAAAACACAGTATTTTCACAATAACGGACTATCTCCGTTGGGATGCGCAACCAGCCAATCACAACTGTGGTCTGTAACCTGGACACATCCAAGCTTATTGAGTAATGGTTGTCACAGGTTGAGTATAACCAGGATGCCTCTGTAAAATCTTATGCCCAGAAGTGCATGGAGTTGGAATCTTTGAACTCCACAGTTATGTTGCTCAATCAAAACTGAATGCTGCTGTGTGTGCATGCATGCCATTATAAAGGGTCATGTAGCCTTGCCAGGGAACATCTAGACGTTAATTTGTATTGTGACATCATTTAAAACTAGAGGTCTCAGAGCCTCAAATACCTTCTGAAGTTTTTGGAGATCTCCCAAAATTTAACTCATGTCTTTAAAGTCTCCTGATATCCCAAACCTTGAAAAAAAGCTACCGAATTATCATTTTTTTTCGTTAAAAATTTTGACATTTTGAATAAATTTTTGGTGTTGTGACAGTGTTTTGTGTGTAAACTGCTAACTGAGTGGAATTAAAACTGCTAACTGACTGGAATTAACATCATTTTAAACGCTTTTCCTATTCCCTTTCTTGCAGTTGATTTTTGGAATTTTAAAGCACCAGATTACACCATTGTTATTACCTATATATTTACAAAAATAGTTCACATCAGGAGGGAGCATGTCCAATTTCCTGAGCTCCCCCCACACACACACACACAAATCCTCCATGCAATCTGCTGAATTCCTATTTATACGTCAGGAGCATCTGCTTAAATGGGAGGCAATGACTTGGAACCTCTGGGATCTGCTTGTTCAGCCTTGCTGGCGGTAGGACTGGGTTATTCCTGTTTGATGACATGTCATGTTAATTGATCATTAAGTGGTGTTGCACAGGGTTTGACTTCTCTGTGAGCATAACCAAGGGAGAAGACTATCTCCAGTAGGGAGGGCTTTGTCGCCCAGTTCCCAGATCAGATCGTGTGTCCTGATCATAAACTTGCATCCTCCAAAGTAATGTTGCCATCCAAACTGGAAGCAAAAGTAAATTTTCAGCATTTTCAGAGCGAATTTTTTTTGTGTGCACATGGTAATTACGGTAGTACCCACTATTTAAGACCATTGCCGTGAGGGATCACCTGGCTTTTGAGACCACATACCTGACGACACAAGTCTAAATTATTTGTAAATATACCTGCAATTTAAGACCACCTGCTATATGTGACCATTTGGGCAGACAGATGGTCTTAAATGGCAGGTACCACTGTACTAGGTAGAATACCATGGTGATCTGCAGAGACTAAAATTAAAGCTTTCTAATTTTGTTTTTGCATGTACATATATGTACTGGTCAAAGTTTGGAGGTTGAACTGTGCCCTCGAGCTGCTCCATCAAAGCAGTAATGCCAGTGAGACATGCACTTTATTCAGTCACTAGTAAAAAATCATGTTAAAAAATCCCAATTCGATGCATGTCAAAAACAAAGCATGGTGTTGTGTCTAGGTTTTTGCCACATCACACATACTATGGTACACTATCTAGGCTGATTTTTTTAAAAATTTAATTATTACAACTTAAACTGTATCAATGCACTTATAAATGGTGCTGTCATTTATTGGGGGGGGGGGGGTCAAACAATCACTACAAAAGTTCACTTGAATTTACAATGTGGCCCCAGTTTCGGTATCAAGTGATTATGCAATTACACAATGGGGCTTCAATCTAGCAAAGTAAAATGTGGTGCAGTGCTCACAGTATCTCATATTAATAGGCTTCTACACTTGATATATCCAAAGTGTGTGTATTGTATTTTTCTGAAACCTGCAGTCAGGGTGCCTTTCTGTTGTTGTTATTTCACTGATCACACACAAAAGATGGTGCTGTGTACATGTAATCAAAAGTCATGTACCTCAAACAAGCACATTTTGAATCACAAGTGGTACATCCAACTAACCCCTCCACCCTTGCAACATGGAATATCAATCATTTTCAAACAACTGAAAAGAAAGAAAAAAAAAACACATACAATAATTTAATATAATATTTCATGTGGCAAAAAACTTACACACAAAAATATGCTAGTATCTGTCATGCATCAATATCTGAAATTTTATATCATTTTTTCAAAACATTTTGACTGGTGGCTGAACAAAGTGTGTACACTTTTTTAAAGCACTTTGTGAGAACCCAGACCTCTGAAAACTATCTTATGTTCACCAAAAATAAAGATCATTCTGAATGATCTTTATTAATAATACAGTGTTCTCTGTCTTAAATGATCTTTGTTTTTAATAATAGTGTTCCTTGTCTTGAGAGACCAACCCGAGGGAGGGTCAAAATATCTCTCAAAACAGTTGGGCTTTCATCAGAGGAACTAAAATAGCACAAAAAATGATAGTTAGCACAATGTTCAGAGAGAGCAGTCTAAAAGAGATATGCGGTCTCTCAAAATGGGCACCATTGTATCATATTCCATGTATGGAATCACACATTGAAGGAAAAAATTAACTACCCACAAATGAAATTTCACTTTTTTACACATATGAATGGAGAACTACATTCTGATAGGCCCAACCCATGCTCTACACTGTTGGGGTATTTGAGCACCCATATTGTCTCCACATATTTTTACACACTTTTCCCATCAAAAAGCTCCCATTTCACACCAAATTCTGGACATGCATGGCCTTGTGCCTTTGTCTGCTTTTGATATTGGTGTGTCAAATGGAGCCGTAGATTTCCACTATTGTCAGCACCAGTGCAAAAAGTGTTGCTCCTAAAATCATGTATGAATAAAATATGGAAATGTCCTTGATATTAAATTCACTGCAGATCAACATTACAGGTAGGGGCATTACCTGTAAATTAATATATGTACATTACTGTAAGACAGAAGAAGGATAATTATAAAAGATAGACAAAATTCAACACTAAATACAATGTCACATGGGTTATTATATTGCTAACAAGAATAGTAATTAAGTGAAAGACTAAAGTTTATTGCTACCTGACTTCAACACCCATCTTCCTACTCCTAGTTTACAGTCAGAACATAATCCAACATGCCTGTTATGTTTACCTGTACCTGAAGTGACAGTGTCTTTGTGTATCAACAAGTGTCACTGTTCAGATCCAGTCAAATATTTAAAACTTTATGTACATTTTGATAGTCCGTAACTTTAAGCTCATCAATAATCGCCCCACAACCACAGCTGAAGTTTCCTTGCAGTGAAGTCATTTGACAGCTCCAAAGACAAATTAAAAAAGGTGCAAGTCCATGCTCAATCAAGCTAAAACAGGTTAAACATAACTACAAGTTCATGTATAATTTTATGGTTTAGTCTGCATTTTGTATATATATATATATATATATATATATATCCATGTGTGCTGGAAACCTCATAAATTAACAGAGGACCACTTACACAACTTTTGGGCTTGCTGGAATGGTATACATATGTGTGCATGTTGGGGGGGGGGGGCAGGAGCCACATAGAAAGGAATGAATGAAGAGGGGACGGGAACCAGTTTTTACACATGTAAATTCAATATTCTTGCTTTGTGCTGGATCGTACTGCAGGAGATGGTATTTTAGGGCCCTCTGTCAATTATAAGAGCCCCGCTGTGAGTCTAACCTTTGATGTATGTCTGATTGTTCTTACTTGTTCTAGATTTGTACTGACAGAAACAGGCAGCTGCTACCCCCAGGCAAGCTCTAATTATGTCTGAAAAGTACACCCAGTACATTCCAGTGCAAGTGAAAGTACTGACTTGCACTGACCATTGCTGGTTTAGTATAAGTTAGTACAATTAAGAGAAAAAGCTGCTAAGTAAGTACAGAAAGGTCACAAAGGGTACCTTGGGGGAGTTTTAGTGATATGAGTATTATATTGGTTATGAACGGTAATACACAGGCTTAGGAAAAAACATGTCCTTAAGCCTGCTTTATCATGCACTTCCAAATGACATGAAAATATTGTTTTGGTTTAAACATATTTTATTTTTGTGAGGATACAATTGGGAAACAGGGCAAAGCCCAAGATAAATCCCTCTTGTAAATCTTGTTTTGATAAAACGTAGAAAAAAATCAAAACTGACGTTCATTTTTGTAGCATTTGTCTTTCTCGAGTGTCACGCACATTGCTTAAATATCAATTTAACATATTAGCTTATTTAACGTTTAGCAGCGGACGCGATTTTGAACGTTTAGCAGCGATTTCAACGAATAACCAGTTAACTTTAAAAAGTAAAAATTTTAAGGAGTGATTTAATGCTTAGCCACTATACAAGGCTTCTTTCAAGCCACCAAACAAGAATCCCCCAGTATTTGTCATAATTTTATACCAAGGTAACACACCATTTCTTATCCAATGGTATTTCAGACCAAAGCAATGTCTTCAAAATCATCAAAAACACGTAGCTTGCTCCCTGCTGGCAACTAAAGATGCAGTGTCATGTGATTGATGGCCTACATTTGTATCTGCCTTTTCCAAAGAAAAAACTCTCTCTCTCTCTCTCTCTCTCTCTCTCTCTCTCTCTCTCTCTCTCTCTCTCTCTCTCTCTCTGTATATATATATATATATATATATATATATATATATATATATATATATATACATAAGCGCCACTGTGGTCTGTAGTTGGTCAAGAGTGCTTTAAAGGTTTGGGGACCAGCTTGGGGCGACCGGTTGCCCTTTGTGGGGGGCTGCCTGTCTCCAGTCGGGAGTGACGTTTGTTTCTTCACGTTGGAGTTGGAAAATGGATGTTGATGCTTTGGTAACTGTGTAATCTCTTTGTTGTCATTGCAGGGTTTGGGATTTGTGAGTGTGGGTCATGTTTTTCCTGGAGTATTGAAACAAGATCTTTAATATTTTCTTTTATTGTGATCATTAGCGCAACTGCCAAAACAAGCAGAAACGGAATGAGTGGGCAACCTTGGCTCAAATCATGTGACCAATGTGACAGTGAAAAGAATTCCATGCTGAATTCATTATTAATGACTTAAACCACTGACATTTCTGGAAGTTGTTCTTTCCATTATTTTAGAGATCACTCTGAATTTAAAAGCTCTGTCCAGTTTCAGTGCCAACAACAACTGAACTTGAACAGCTGAAAATAAACTGCTCTGAATAACAAGAGCGCTAGATTTATGTTCCTTACTTATGAAAGACCTTTGATTCAAATACCAATGTATGTGTAGTTACATAGCATGTAACAGTTTAGTTCAACAGCTTTACTGGGTACACTATGAGCACATCGGGCACTAAGCATAATCAGGAAAGCTTTCCACTGAGTGCAAAATGTGGCACTGAGGAAGAGAGCACTTCATTGGTGCAGTTATAGTCGATGCCATCAAAAATTGTTGATTTTTTT
The DNA here is from genome assembly GCA_964020975.1 of Hermodice carunculata. Lineage (NCBI taxonomy): Eukaryota > Metazoa > Annelida > Polychaeta > Eunicida > Amphinomidae > Hermodice > Hermodice carunculata. Next base: position 4,947,215 of record OZ026618.1, read on the forward strand.
TTTCAAAATACACTAAAATTAATAATCCTGGTAATGTTGAACTTTATAATACTGAGTTGTATTAGAAATTAATCGATTAAATTACACATGAGCGAACGTTTGATATATCCAGTTTGATCCTTACTAAATAATGAAGGTTAACATTTTGGTATTCTCATAACAAGAATTGTTGCAACCATTTTAGTATCGAACTTAATACAAATATTCTGAACTTACTTTTCTTCTGAATCAATACAAACAAATAATTTTCGCTCGGCAACTAATACCTTTCAATACTGAAAGCCATAATTCAAACTACTGAAAACAAGATTTTTTTTCATGTGACCACATTAACTCTTAAAATTCGGAATTCAGTCTATTATATTTAGATTTTTCTGGTTTGAAAATAATTGCAAAACAGTGCAATATTTACTTAGAATAAAAGGTGTTTGGTCTTACATTGTTGATCATTTTTCATTTTCAAGATATTTGGATTCTCTAAGAAATTGTTTTATATGATGTTTCATATTTACCCTTGCTTCATCTAAACTGCATGATCTATATAATCTTTTATAGAAAAAAGGTTTTGTCAAATAGAATGTTTTTGGATTGGGGAGTTTAATTTGATAATAATATTGTTATACATTTACTTTGGTATATTTTTCTTTATACCTGAAAAGTATTTATCATCATTTTAACCCAATTCCATCCAACATGCCTGTGGGTGCAACATTACTTTAGTCTGTTTGTTGTTTGTACCATTAAGTTCTTTATGCGTTTCTTAAATCATCCTGTAAACTCATATTTTGGAAATATTTATTCAATTTCTGTTCATTCCTTTTTGGTTACTTTGCTTTAACCGTTGAATAACTAATGTATATTTCTCGGATTTCATATTTAATTGCACCGCAAATAAGGGTTTCATCTTCTATATTTCCATATTTATCATAGAATTCATCTTTAAACCTTGAAATTTTTAACTCACTATTCATCTTTGAAAAATGTGGATGTAAATTTCCTTTTCTAAAATAACCTCTCCCAATAGTTGTAAATATAACAGACCATTGCTGTTTCAATCGTAGGCCTGACTCTTTTAGCAGTAACGTATAATGACAGAAAGAAGAAAAATTGACAAATAATCTAATTAGCACTGTACTGAAGATTTCCTTTCTTGCCACGTGAACATGGAAACGTTAGGGTTCTCTGGCACCAAGCATCAATTAACTCAAGATCCTCTAGTAAAAGTTCGAGACTGTTATATCCATAACAGCAGACGACTGGGACAATCCCTCTTTTTATTTATATATTTTATAGTATAAAAATTTCTACTAACTAAATGGATGTTTTCACCAGATTATTCCAGGAATTTCTCACGCAAATTGCCTGGAAAATGCAGTTGCCTTTTCTCATGATTTATGTGTTGGTACCTTTATTTGCCCCATATGTTTACTCCCCACTCGCGTCTTAATATTCTCTCAATATTTATTGCTATGAGTCTCCTGCAGGAAACAAATGTCCTCAAGAAATTAGCGTCACCCATAAAATATTATATGCGCTCATAGGTGTCAGCAAGACCCCTGACATTCAGTAAGGACAGATGGAAATAAAATGCAGTATTCTTCAATTCTATTAATTCTGTTTTAATTTCCATCTTGAAACTGACTCGCATGACAAATATGATGACGCTGGCACCTATTTGGCTATGATTCCAGGAGAAAACATAATATACTGCATGCAGGAATATCAATAATGCCAATGTTAGCTTACAACTACCAATACCGTAGCTTGACTTAGGGTTTTGTGACAAGACACAAGACGAAAACAAAATACTGGGGCAGGCTAACTACTAGAGTATTCAGTAGAGAAAAATATAAATCAGCACGACTAAAGACAATATAACCTAAAACCTCGGTTTTCCTCTATTACTTTGAGCCTGTGTTGCTTGGTGAACTTTTGCATCATGAAACGAGAATTAACAAATTTGGACTGAGTCTTATTTTTCCAGTGGTATTACTATCCCTTCTGTGAACTAAACTTTTTTGACATACAAGACCATGACTATAATCTATGAATATTTTGCAGACTAAAATGCATCAGCCATCCTTTTATCTTTCCTCACAACCTCGGGCAACCTCTGTTTTTGTTTTTAATTCAGCTACATGTCAGTCAGCTAAGCTTATATTATGACTAGGCATCCGTCCATTCGTCCGTCGTCCTCCATACACAATTGATATTTTCAAATTCTTTTCCAAACCTTCTAGCCAGGTTACTTCAGCTTGATCAGGACATGCCTTAGATACATTTCTACCACATTTATTCAAATGGTACACTTTGGTGATTTTCAGATTTTGAATGTTTTTTTTTTGGGGGGGGGGTCCAAATCTTCAGGAATATCTGGATAACCATATACCAGATCCAATTCAAACTCGAGGAGGATGCCCCTTGGGTCTGTACCTATTGTATTTGAGAGATCATGCTCCAAATATTTAAAAATCATTATGTCCAGTTTAATGGATAAGACACATCTATGTTCTTTTTCTCTTATGTATGGCAGTTGTGATCTCATTTCCAATCAAGATCAAGGTGGGCCTACTTCAGTTTGAGCTGTTCATCACGGGTCAGTTGAGCACAGCTCATCATATCCTACTTGTTTAGAACCAACTTGTGAGACACCATATCATTTCACTCTTTCACTATGAATTGTGTATGGTATCTGACTTGTGTTGAAGTAGGATACAGAGCAACCCTAGTCAACTGTTCCAAGCCACATGTATTCCTCCTGATGGAACACGGTTCTCGGAATTTATCGGAATAACTCAGGAAACAACAGTAATGACACCTAGCAAAGAGCTTTGGTGAAGATCAAGTTTGGATATGTTCTCACCAAGTGCAGTCAGAATGCCCACCAAGTGTGATAAGGACATGGCTAGCTGTTTCAGTCGAAAGTGTGAACAGTGCACGGATGACAAAATATATGGATGGACTGATGACAGAAGGCGAAGACAAAGGCTGAAAAATCAGTTGAGCTAAACTGTATCACATATTACATACCACTCCTACCCTGCAATCTCCACCATATATGAAAAACAAAACGTTTGTACATTCATATTCTGATCGATTTATTGTGCTCAACTGTCATGTATATATAAAAACAAAAAGCCTTTTCTGCTTATCTTCAAAACATTGTAACATTCTATTTGATGGTATCACTAAAGCTACCTACTCTATTATTATTATTATTATTATTATTATTATTATTATTATTATTATTATTATTATTATTATTATCATTATCATTATCATTATCATTATCATTATCATTATTATTATTATTATACTTTATCTATTGTAGTATATTTTGTGACATACTATAGAACTTCATATTTTACCAAAGCATAATTGACGTTGGAGTCCTATTTATATCATTTAATTGGCTTACCAGGAATACCAGGTAAGTGTGATTTGTATTAATTAGAAACAGCTTCAATTTATTGAATCATAGGTTTAAATATTTAGTTACATCTTCATAGTTTCAAACATATCAAACATTTCACCATATCGAATTGTGTAACCATGCCCCTAAATTTACTCAATATTCACCGATATGATTCATGTACCTTTGTCGTTAATTTGGAACGGTCCATGTCATTGTACCTTTGTCGTTAATTTGGAAAGGGAAAATCGGTCAGTCACAAAAAAATATTTACCGTTGTTACATAATCCATACTATCTGAAATAGAGGACATCATAAACACCTGTACTGATGATGATGCATAAGGAAACACAAATTACTGCCCTCCAAGGATCACGAGGTTGCTGCGGGGCACGGGTTCTGATGCAAAGCTTCTCATAAAAACAAACTTATATTTAACCATCAATAGACCACACAGATGGGAAGGGAAAATTTAACTGTTTGTTCAGACTTTTGTATACGCCATAGGCATAAGCCACAGCTGTTTCCGTGTATGCTAAAATTTGAAACACTACAAGACCTGGCCCATCCTGATGCAAATTCCAATTTACTGCATTCATGCTTCGAGCTTGTTCTTGTTAAATGAAATCTAGTAATTTTGGATAGGAAATATCATTGCTTAGACGGTAAGTTGGGATCTTCTGGCTGTACCACGGCTGCACTCCCTGCAGTACTGACAATTTGACAATTTAATTCGTATTTGATACCCTACTGGGCTCATACAAAACAGATATAGTATAAACAAAATGTATAAAATGTGTAACCAACACATACCTGCACATGAAGTTACAAAAATAGGTTGACCTATACATGGGTCTCAGCAGGTGGTCTGGGCAGACCCGAGAGCTTAACAGGGAATAATGTGTTCAGCCCTCAAGTCGCCCCCCTCCTACCACCACCTAATGGGAGACCCATGATATGTAAATGCGCACCAATTAAAAAAAAAGCAAAAGAAAACTAATTATTAAGAAATGTCAGTGCACCAAATACATGACTTATTCTTTCTGTGTTTCAAGCAATCAAAGAAAAAACAAGCGCTTTCCTCAGCAATTTCCTTTTTAGGTGGGTGGCTGATGTAATTGAGTTTGACTTCATTGGGTAGGGCTGACTAGTTAAAAAACAAGATTGGTCAAATAATCAAAATATTGAAATCTCAGTTGGTCATAAGCTGAGCAATGAAGAGTAAAATGTATCTCAGATCCCACTGAACCGGGATGACAAATTGACATGTTATTTTATCCCTTTTTTCGTTAGAGTATCTACCAGTTTCGATTGGAAGACAGTAACCACTTATTCTTAATGTTGCTAAAAATGTTCAGCGTTGAAAATTATATGTATTTCAAGTCAGGTTCGATATTATAATCAGATATAAATTTCTGACAGAGGTAAAGTTTATTAGAAGTCCAGCTGACAACATCGTCAGCCCAAATTTTAGCGTGAAACAACTGTTTGTGTTGATCTTTTAGAACTGTTCTCAAATTACCAAGTAAACAATGAAGTATGTATATTTGTATTATGTATTAATGTGTGTATGTGTATGTATGTATGTATGTATGTATGTATGTATGTATGTATGTCTGCATGTATGTACCTTGTTATTCCTTATAAGCACCAACAGTGCAGTATGTGTGATGTAATGATGCATGCTCTGTACATCTATGTATACTGTGTACATTTATATATACATGTATGTATGTATGTATGCATGCCTGTATGTATGTATGTATGTATGTATGTATGTATGTATGTATGTGCTATCTATGGATGATTAGCACTTATATTTGGATATGAATTGAAAGTCCCTTTCCAGAGCTCAGCAGCACAGTGTGTGCCAGTACTGTGACAGTTATGCTCATCTTGTTTATCCTATTATCCTATTTTTCATTAAAATATGCAAGGTCTTGTTTCAAAACTGGATCAAATTCGTTGTATGTTTACGGCCCAAAAACCTGACTCAGCGTGTCATGTACTTGGTATATCCAAACCATGGTTAAATGATGAAATCCCAGATTCCTTCATCAGCATTGACGGTTACAAATTTGAACGGAAGGACAGAACAACTGACATGCAGTGTGGGGGCGTGGCCATATATATATATATAAAGGAAGATTTCCCATACAGCCGTTGCACAGATATAGAGAACATTGCTGAACCTTATGAATGTCTATGGATCGAAATTAAATATCCAAGGTCCCCTTCTTTACTAGTTGAAAACTTTTTCCGTCCTCCACATGCAAATGATATATATGAATTACCAGAATGGTCTTCATCTTTTGATATCGCATTGCAATATTCACAAAGTGAGAATAACAATACTATCATTATGGGGGACATAAATATAGACCTACTTAGCAGACCATCCCACTCCGAGAAACAATGGCTCGACGTTACTGACTGGTATAACTTGCACCAAATAATAACTGAGCCTACCCGTACCACTCTTATTAGTGCCACCCTAGTAGATACAAGAAATCCAGAGCGAATTGTTTCTTTCAAAGCTGTCAAAGTGGCCTTAGTGACCGTTACCCTGTATTGATTTGTCTGAGACAAGGCAAACCTAGTAAAGGCACACATACACCTATTCGATACCGCTCATTCAAATCTTTTGATGAGGCCGCATACATTTAAAACCTATCCAAGCTACCATGGTCTGTCTTGGATATGTTTGCGGTTAGCATTAATGATCTTGTGCAAACATTTTACATGATGTTTCTGGATGGGACAGATTTACATGCACCCATAAAAAAGGGTAAAACATCCTTAACAACCTGACTGGCTTGAGGGTGAAAAACTTAAGGCCATGGCCACTAGAGACCACTTCAAAGCCAACAAGGATGAAGAAAATTTCAAGTTGTGACGTAATAAAGTGACTGAAATGATAAATGAATCAAATTCTGCCTACTAAATTAATGTGATATATGCAAACAAAAGCGAAAAGAACTCTATATGGAAATTTATACGGGAATTAGCCCCATGAACCAAAACATCTGATCCCATCATTATCAATGATGGTAAAAATACATAAAGGAAAACATCGACATTCCTTCCACTTTTAATTACTTTTTTTATCCCATAGCAGAAGCCTATGTGGCACCAGCAACTGAGTCATGGAATCCAGAACCTTTAAAAAAATGGTCAGGATAGAAAAGATACTCATGACTTGTTTAGAATTCCAGAAATCACAGCTGAACAGGTGAAGAAAAATGTTGAAGAATTTGGATGAAAAAAAAGCTCTAGGACCTGACGGAGTGGGGGCTAAGCTATTGAAGATAGTCTCACCTGCAAATAGTGGACTCATATCAATAACCCTAAACGCTAGCTTAAAAATGGTTTCTTTCCAGCACAAAATGGAAAAATGGCAAAGTTTTGCCTTTGCACAGGTCAAGTGACAAAGCCAACTGAGCAAACTACAGGCCCATCAAAATGTTCAACACACTAAGTAAGCTAGCAGAATGACATGTGAACACGCATCTAAATAATTTCTCTAATACAAGAAATATTTTATATATTCTACAATCGGAGTTTCATACTTTGCACAGCTGTGAAACAGCTCTTTTCAATTCACCTCTGATTGGCTCAAAGCCATGAATGATGGGGATATCAGTGCTGTTATATTGTTAGGTCTTCGTAAGGCATTCGATCTCGTCGATCATAACATACTTCTCCAAATAGCTGGAAGTATATGGTTGTGACGATTTTAGTACAAAATGGTTCACCTCCTTCCTAAAAGGGAAAACGCAATATATAAAATTCCAAAACTCTAAATCAAATCAAAGGGAAGAAATCAGAGTTGGTGTTCCCCAGGGATCAATACTGGGGCCAACACTATTTCTTCCTTTTTGTAAATGATACACATTTACACACATCCCGTCCTAAGGTGGCGATGTATGCAGACGATACCACTTTTTATGTCTCAGGTAAAACCGTAGAAGAAATCGAAGATCACTCTCACGTGATGCCCAACAAATCAGTAACTGGTGTAAGTCCAACAGGATGGTTCTAAACGTGAAAAATACACATGCACGTATACTAAATACAGCCCACATATCACGTCACCTCCGTAAACAATCCTTATACATAAACATGAATGGATCTGCAATTAAAACTGTTACTGAAGATAAAATTCTAAGACTAGTAATTGACAAACATTTGGACTGGACCTCGCAGGTTGACAAAATTTACAAAACCGTGAGCAGAGTTCTTGGTGTCCTCTAGTGCATAAAACGCTACCTGCCAAGAGAATCAAGAATAACCTTCGTAAATGCATTTGTCCTGCCACACCTTATGTACTGCTCCACTGTATGGGGAACCAGCTCTCACACAAGTTGCCTAGAAAAGTTACAGAAAACAGCTATAAGACTTATTTTGATCTTGCACTGACAGACTCAGCTGACGAATCTTTGAAACTTCTGAACTGGTTGCCCTTATCTAAATTCTTTAAATTAAGAGCAATAACACTTGTATACAGATGTTTGAACAATTTAACGCCAATCTCTCTTTCAGATATCATCAAACCTGTTGTAAATACCTTACCCATCATACTCGATCAGCAGACAAAGTTACTGTTGCTGTAACCAGACCTTAACCAAAAAAAAAAAAAATCGACAGCGTTTCCCATACAGTGAACCTCTCCTACGGAACAAACTACACTATGATACTCAAACTTCTAGTTCATTAAATTTATTCAAGCGCAGATTAAGCATGAAACAATAGTTAATATACAGAGGACAATTGTTTTCTTTTATTGAATGTTGTTCCTATAAGGGACTTTTACCTATACTCTGCACAGGCTTTTAAGTCATGCTCATCTTTTTTTAAAAATTGCATAATCATATCATCGATGATTATTGTACTTGTATATATTGTATATATTAATGGAGCGTTACTGGGGAAATTTTGCTTACAGTGTCACCCTCTGAAAATAAAGTATCTATCTATCTATCTATCTATCTATCTATCTATCTATCTATCTATCTATCTATCTATCTATCTATCTATCTATCTGTGTGTCTGTCTGTCTGTCTGTCTATCTATCTATCTGTCTGTATGTCTATCTATCTATCTATCTATCTATCTATCTATCTATCTATCTAACTATCTATTGGTCCCAGTCACACTCAGCTGGAAGTCAGTAACAAAGGTAAGACTCAGAAGTTTTGTCCCATCCTAGTATAATGTCCTGAATGGATGCATTCTGATTTCTTTTGCCAAATTTTTCTGACACATATATTTTGTGAACACAAGATATGTTCTTGTACTACGGCCTTTTCTAGATCAATTATGCACAAGTTTTAACTTCAATTTCACTGAACAGGCTTTACTAGCAACAATGAAACGAATTGTGATCTAGGTCAATACCCAAACAGATCTGTTCAGATTTGCCCATGATGTCTGTTGTTCGCTTCAATTATAAACAGCTGATAACAACATTGTCTACTTGATTCCTCAGCACAATTTCGATACAGATTTATGCTCAGGGCATACACCAAGTCATTCACAACAATATAAACCGTTAAATTTGTATAATGTATTTTATGTTCATAGTGCCTTTACGACCATGTGTGTCGTGTTTACATTTCACTTTTGAAGGAACATGTATACAGGCAGGGCCCATCTAGAAAAAAAAAGCTTCATGAATGATGTATAGTTACCATAGATAAACAAAGTTTTCAACAAATCATCCATCTAATATTCCACAGAGTCATACTGTCACCTGCCACCAAGTCAAACTTAAAATGACCGTACATTCAAGTACCAGCATTCATGTAGCTACTGAGAACATAATTATCGAGGACAACAGCTTTTCTTATCATGCTTTGGGCTCCTTGTGCCAAGAACACACCACGGAAAGCTTTTGACTCCAAATGTTGCACTGAAAGAGTTAAGCATTGCCCTTGCACAACTAAAACATAAGCTAACTGCATATTTAATATAACGGATTCAAAAGACATTAACAGAACTGCAAACTATTTTGAAAACATTGAGTGCAAATATGAAACTGTACAACAATATATCCTGCAATTTAAACATAAAAGTGACAGAACTTTGTGATTTTGATGAGAAACATCTGTAACAAAATATATCACTATTTTGCTTCATCTTTATGCATTGGAATAAACAAGCATCATTGCCTGATAATACCGATAAGACTAAATCCCTCAGTAAGGCTTTATCCCATTTCACCAATATGCTGCCTACAAACATGCTATGGAATAAAATTGTGTTCCTATATGATAAATTGTATTGCTTGCTCATAACCTTCTTGCTATGGTCAACAGTACGTTCTTCTTCTTCTTCTTCTTCTTCTTCTTCTTCTTCTTCTTCTCCTTCTTCTTCTTCTTCTTCTTCTTCTTCTTCTTCTTCTTCTTCTTCTCCTTATCCTCCTCCTCCTCTGCATTATCATCATCATCATCATCATCATCATCATCATCATCATCATCATCATCATCATCATCATCCTTAGAGACATGAATTTTCAAAGTCCAGAGGAGTCACTGTATGGCTGTCGAGCCACTAAACACCACTCTGTTTTCCTCCCAAAATGACCACATTAGCCAAAGCACTGTTATACTTCACAGCAAGTCCGTGCTGTATCTAGCAATGCCTGCTGCCCAGATGTTTGAGGTCAGTGGCACATTCTGATTGATTCCCCTGTTGCTCTTCAGACATTTGTAGGAAGTCACTCTAGCCTTTCAATTTGAATTAACAGAGATTCCACAACAGGAAACTGTATTGCTGTATGAATAGATGCATCTCCTAAAAAATGTCTGAAAGAGGATAGGCACTCTGGTACTGAGAGGATGCCATGGACTTGGGTATGTACCCAAAGGTTACAGTCATGGCTGACATATTTTCATTATGAACTTCCATAGAATAAGCAGAAGTTTGATCCCCTTCTGATGAAGTCACTGAGCCGTGACTGCCCATCTATTCAAAGCGTAGTGAAGTATTAATATCATACCATATCATGCACACTAGGAGACACTAAGCTTAGACTAAATTTAGTTTTGAGGAGATACATATACCAATTTATCATGACTTTATGCTTCATTGCGTAGAGAAATGCATGTTCTATGATAGATAAAAAGTATGTGTAAAAAATTGTATGGCTTTTGGTAACTAATTAAAATCCCCATGAGTTGTTCTGATGGCATTCATGGACACAGTCCGTTTTTGACTACTATTTCTCATGAAGCCATATTCCCTCCAATTCAAAAGAAATCTAAATGCTGTATTCATATACCAAACATTGAATAATTTTACGAATTAAGCACTTTTTTAATTTCTAATAACAAGATTAAACGTACATGGTTTAATTTCTTTCATTTTATGTTTTCCAAATTACAAAACACACAAAAAAATAACACTAGGAAAATTGAGGCACACAAATGTTTGGAGCTGAAAAATTAATGTAAGCCCAGGCAGGTGAAAATATATATTAGCTCATCAGCCGCACAATGCACTAAAACGGTTAGATTGAGACCTCTACTTCGAATGATTCTATAGTACATATGCTTCACAAGAATTATGTTAAAAAAGATGGGTAAATCTGGCTAATACAACTGTTCGTATTGTGAATCTTGCTTACTTACTTACTTACTTACTTACTTACTTAGTGGCATTTTTTCCCAAAATGTTGTACAAAATAAGTAAGAACAACAAATTTTAATTTGGTAAATCATATCCTGCTTTAGCAAAAATGTGTATTAGCAAGCACAAGTTCAGAGATAGGCTAAATATGCAGTCTATCCTTGAACAGAAGTTAAACCATAGAAAAATACATTCATGAGAATTGTTCAATTTATTTTACTGGATTAAGAATGGTGGCACCTTCCTGCTGCACAAAAAACAAATAAATAGCCAAATATAATGTACAAACCCTCCCGTTACCTTGGCTCAGATAGGTTGTGTGGAAATTAGTACAGTCATGAGTGTATACATGTAAATGAAAGGGAATAAAATCCCAAAGCTACTACAAATGATGCCTTCTCTCCCTTCTCAGTTGTGTTACTAGATGTGATATTTTATGCATATATTATCATGCTTACATTTATACTTACTAGTGTTTGTAATTAATCCCAATGCTCCCACTGCTTCTGACCATGCATTCATGTTACAATGGAGACAGGAGTTGGATGAGCTTACTCTTCAAAACCCTAAATTAAAAACATAACCACTTTACATGCATGGAAATGGTTCTCAGACATGACCAAGGTCATCATGCTTAGTGTGTGTTTGTCCGTGTGTGCATAGTAATATCTTTGCATTTGCCCATACACCCAGTGATACCTGCCCATTGAGACTACCTCTTTGGAATGAACCTGTTCCTGTATTGTTGATATTCTTTACGAAGTCGTGTGATGACCAACAATATGCTCAAGTCTTTTTTAACGTTTGGTGTGGCAAATCTATCAAATATCAGGTGTCCCTGATGGGTAGTCATAAGAGCAAATACCACCATGCAAACAAAGGAGGGTCCTACCTTTTCTTCATCCTTCCGTGCTTCATTCTGTTGGCTCTGTGCTTCCCAGTCGTAGTCCTGCCCCACATAGCATAATGATGCTGGGTCAATTTACATATTTTTATTATACTATAGTGTCAATGTTATTTTCAACCAATCAGAACTTACACTGTGCCAAAACGATAACCTATCCTCAGCTATCAATGTTTTTCTCATATTTCAGCAAAACCAATCTCATGGGCAATACTACAGTTCTAAATGGAACAGTTGCTGCTAAGCTGTGTCAACACAACTCCTCCCAAAATCATGATTCTGACTGGTACGTGCTATCGATTTTTGACACATTGGGGCATTGACATAGCTGTGTTTTCTCTATTGTAGACACTTTGTGAGTATGATAAATAGTGGGCAATTTACTGATGGAGCAAAAAAAAAAAAAGGAAATAAAATAAAAACCTTGCAAATAGCAAATGGCAATACTACTTTATGTTTTGAGACCGTGGAACAGTCATGTTTTGTACCAGCAAGCTTCGGCACCAGTTACCTAGCAGAAAATGGAAGGAACACATACCAAATACACCAAATCCCCATTCCTACAAAGAAATGGTCCAATACAGGCAGGAATGTATGAATACCATAATCGACATGGCCTAGTATATCATGTTTATTCCAGTACAAATGAAGCAATGTGTTCAAAGTTGTCTCATATCATGACACAACAGGCATGGAATACATTATATGTGGATTAAACTTGACTTAGATCAAGTCCTAGCTACATTTCTATCCTATGTAAAAAAAACCCAAATATTTGTCAGGAGAAGCTCTTCAAAAGTGTAAACAAAGTGTCCAAAATACACAAGAAAACGCAGTGTCACTTCTTTGAACACATGAAATTTTACGTGTATCTAAAAGTACTCCGATGAAGTTTAAAGCAATTCGCCAAAGTGGTCTTGGAGATTTTGTATAGATTTTGTAAAAAAGCAAAGAACAAAATTAATATCAAATTAAGAACTGCTGCGTGCAATCTGTTGTACAAAATTGGCACACAGCCACCAAATGTTCAAAGCCAGCCAATTTTGAAGTGAATTTTCCAAACTTCGGATATGTTTCCATTCTATACTGTTGATAAACATGACTGAATACAATGATATAAAATTCCTTGTTTGAGGAGCGGTGACAAGCTGGAGGTTATTATTGATCTAGCTTTCGCAGCTTTTTGTTTTATTTTGAAAATGGAAACTATAAGCAAACTAAATGAACCTACTGGCTTTCCTAATTGCATGGGGTAACACTGTGGAGGCAACCTTTAATTTCAAATGCTGCCATTGGAAATCTACACCTAACATTGACCCAACATGATTATGCTATCTTGTAGTGGCATCCTTCCATACTTACCTTCCTCTGTTGCTGCATACCTCCAGTCTGTAAAGTGTCTGCATGTTGCTGAATGGATCCACGCTGCTACAGTCTGATATTGATATGTTGACCTGTGTGTGTGCACTTTTTGACATTTGTTTTAATTGATACACAGACTCCATTCACATCGCTCAAGGACGTATGACAAATTGATGACAGATGATACACAGGTGGGCAAAATAACCAAAGTGCCAAGTATACAAAGGAGAGCATCACATGTCGATTAATGAAGACAATAAGTTAATGATTTTAAAAGTGGGTAAATCCTCAAGATTTCCTTTTTCAAAAAAGATAAAGCAAAGATATCAAAATACAGAAGGCTTGTTTGATGTTTTAGGGAACGTTTTCTTTTGAAAACATCATTGGATTTCAAACACTATTTCAAACGGAATATTGAGTAATGGATGCAGCTGTAAACATAGGCACTTCCAAAACTGGTCACAGAAATTCTTAAATTAGATGAAGGTACAATGGTTTGACAACTAAAGCTCGTTCAGGATTTGTGACAAATCAACATGACAAGAACCTTCTTTGAATCTTAAAACCCTCATAGCTCAATGTAAAAGGGTAAACATCATTTGAAATATGTACTGAATTTGCCTACAATTTTGTTCCACCATCTTACTTTTTGTCCGTCGCCTTGGACGTTACTTTCACCAAAATAAGCTCAGGAACATCAGACATACATTTTAGGCGTTTGGTAAGAAAATTGTGAGGCATTGCTAATCACATACTGCACAAAGAATGCAATTAAATGTTCCCATTTTAAGCGTTTACAATACTTTACCTGTACATATGTCTCAGACACTTCACAGTTTGACCTTCATTCTTCCGTATCAATGCCATACCTATACCATTTCGCATAAACCAAATATGGCCAATTTGTGCATAATCCAAATATGGCAAATTTTAATGGCACGCTACATTTAATAATCATGCCAGCCTTCATACTAGAAAGTACTAAATCTTTAAAGATGATGCATACCTTTACGTTTTTGGTTATTTTGCCTCTCAGTGCGATAGGTGGCAGTTTCTAGAAGGATTTGTCACATAAGACAAGATTCACTTATGTTATCGATATTTGTCAAACAGTCTCAAATAATAAGTTCCAATTGTATTGTTTAGACAGCAAAAAAGAACAAAGCTGGCTATCATAATTTGCCAACTAATATAAGCTTGATTCAGTATTATATGCACATTTGTGAAAAGTTTTAGTTCAGTCACAATGATAAATTCTGTAGTAAGTATAAATATCATTTTCGTTTTGCAGATTTAAAACATGTTGCTAATTGCAACTTTATAGTTCAATTGGGAAGTGAGTGAAGGTCAATCATAAACTGTCATATATCCTTGAGCCCTTTGAACAAGACCTAAGCTTAAAAAGCCATGTATTTCCTAGTTGACAGCATGGAAGTTCCGACGGAATACATATTTTGAAAGTCTAGAATTGTTCATCCGCTCATTATAGCGAGATTACGAGATTGTACAGTTAAATATTCAAAAAGTGAAAAAAGCTCTTACAGATGATAACTGTTTTTCAGTTCCTGTATGTAAAAATCTGCTTGTCCAAATATAACTGAGTTAGTTGCTTTCTAATCACATTAACATTCCATACTGCCAGATTAGTATGTACGTTTAGATTAGCTTGTGTTATTTAAATGTACCATTCAGCATTCTTCATAAGCAATATAGGCTTAGTCATCAAAAGAAAGGCTGGCTCTTTAACATAATTTTAAACTGCTGCTTTACAGTACATTGTAAAACTCTGCACTGCGCAAGTCTTAAGAAATGTCTCTTTCTTTTGTTGGTTTCCATCCTTATTTCTTTTGCACCATCCATTTTCTTCTCTTTGTTGCATTTTTCTTAGTGATTTTCTTCTTTTTTATCCTTCTTGTCTTCCCTTCCTTATTTCATTCCCTCCTCCTGTTTCGCCTGAATTTTTTCAATGGTCCTTCTATACATGTCATGCACCAATCGTTCATGAAGAGACCGACAATCTTTAGGCCTGTTTACAAATGTTCTAGGTTTGTCTTTTTGATGAAACTTTAATGATTTCCTGTCATTTATTTATGTATCTCAAGACCGTCTGCTTTGCCTGATTTTGCTGAAATATAACAAAGTGGAAACTGACAAAGTAGAAACGATGTGTCATATCTTTGGGACGCTGTCAGGTTATGTAACCTAGTGGGGGAGACACTCAGCCTATACGTACATTGGTGCTTCTATATCTGGTTTTACACAGAATTGCCAGTGTGTCGGGAAAAAGTAGCAACCTTTGCAAGTTGCATCAGTGTTATTTGATATGTGAAAAATGTTATGAATTCTTATGCACCAGAAACGGTATGTACCACTTGATATCTAAACTGTTGACTCTTTTTGATGTGCCGTCTATATAGAGTTTTGCTTGTATCCCAATTATTTTTTGAAAGAAAATATGATTGCACAGACTGCAATACAGAACTTGTATGTACAACAATATGAAATATAGAAACTAGACAATGATAAATTCCAATCTAAAATATACACATAGGTTATTATTTTACTGGGAACTAAAGATGTAAAATACCTCGCCATTACCAGGAACTACAAACATATTGATGGCACATAAACATACACCCTTATAACTCATCAAGGTAATATGGTTCCCTGCTTAACAGGAAGAAACTCCATTGCCCAAATTGGCCACATTAGGCGTTATCTTGGAATTCACTACATACATTTAATAAGGTCAGGCACATGCTTGCACGGAAAACTATGAAGTCTTCCACCCAAAGCCATTTCAAAGAGGGAATAACATTTGATTCCAATGGTATTTCTGTCATTTTAAAAGCTAAAATTTATCACGTGCAGAACAGCCATACCAGGTACCATATTCACTCACCACTTCAACTCCAAGGTCAAACTTTGCAAGGAGTGTGTAATATCCATACACACCTTGGTATCACAGGTCTTACAGATTTGCACTGGATCGATCATAAAAGTGATATTATTGTCAAGACAGGGCAATTTCTGATTGTTATGAAGAGTTTACAATGCCATCTTGACTGCCAAGTTTGAGAAACCATACATGTCTCCTTTTATCAGACCCACGTTAGAGTATGGAAGTCCTGTCTTGAATGGCTGCACAGTTACAGACACTGAAAAGTTTGGAGGAGTTCAGCATACTCAGATGGCAGACGTTGGCATATCGTAGGGGAAATGCTAAATTAATCCTGAAGTATAAGATTGTTAACAAGCTAGTCCCCAATTACCCTCAATCTGTAATTCCAAATATTGTCAATCATGAAATGTCTACTCACAGTACTTGTCATGGTTTTAACAATTTTTTCTTTCCATCCAAAATTCGCCTTTGGCATGAGCTACCTCTTCCTATTCGCAATTTGCCATCACTGTCAATATTCAAACCTGAAGTACTTAAATTCTATTCTTGGTAAAATCTACTGTCAGTGCTGTATAGCTTTGGAAACAGATAAGCTTTTATTTTATACACGCATTTACGCTTGGGCAGCAGTCAGTTGAACAACCATGTTGTTATAATTGGTTTTTAAAATGAGTCCTAAATGGAAGTGTGGTGCCGCCCGCCAAGATGCATGTCACCATCTTTTTTTGGTGCTTCCTTTACATTGTGGCACATTCAGAACTTCATACACTTGTGTCAAAATATGCTGCTTTTCCCTTACAAATGGTTTTATAGGGCTCTCTAGTCTGTACGCTTTCGCTAACTTTCCAAATTGTTTAGGCACTTCAAGATTTTTTAATCTTTTCTTCTCTTTTTTTTTCAAAAATGTATAGGTTCAAATGATGTCGAATTTTCAGAATATATATGGGTATTCCAATTTTTATGAATACCAAATATAGAAACCATTTTCTTTGTTTGCCTTTCTTTTGTGACCTTGACCATTCTACAAGTGTCGTTTGTTTGCGTGTGCAATCTAGTCTACGTCATTTAAGTAAATATAAATACTAGGCGGTCAAGCAACAAAAATTAAAGAGTGGCATTGCACATATTTGCTTCAATTAAACACAATAATAGTAAACATTCTCAATTGTATAAAATAAGCATTGGGTGTATGGTGTGTTCCTACTTTCATGGATACAGTTTCTTTTTCCTTTATCTGAATATCTGCTCATTTTTAACTTAATGTATCTGTGATGAGTGAGGCAACTTAGCCCAGTACACCATGTATGTGTTTTTGCGTATGTGTGCGTGTATGGGGGGGGGGGGCTTACCTCGTCTTCTCTTCTCTGTGCCCTGTATTCCTCCAACAGGTGTCATTATTGTGGGTTGGTGATGAGAGTAGCACCAAACAAGCCATTAGAGCTCACAGCTTGCCCCATTATATCATGCATGTACTACATCATTCAACAGGACTGTCAGAGACCATTGATATGAGCGTAGCCATCCCATGGCTCTACTCATTGAAACATTCAGACGCTGTCAGACACCATTGATATGAGTGTAGCCATCCCATGGCTCTACTCATTAAACCATTCAGACACTGTCAGACACCATTCATATGAGCGCAGCTATTATATGGCGCTACCCAAGGAAACATTCACACGCTCTCAGACACCATTGATATGAAAACAGCCATTACATGGCTTTACCCATGGAAATATACTCTTGGCATTATCCTCGTAATATTTAACTGACTGGGACTGCCATTTGAAACCTGAATAGGACAACCCTATCACGTAGCGAACCTCGTGCTCATACAATATGAAATATGAATTGAAATAACAACACAGCAGAAGCAACAAACTAAAACCCCTGTGCTTGCATGTAAACAAATGTAGACTAATATTGACAGCAAACTCAAAAGTAAATGAAAATATATCATGAAAACAATGTGTGAAAAAAGCATATATCAACTATGCAACACCAAAATCATGATCTCAAAAATAGTTTTAATTGTAAGTAAATGGGTTCACCTGATTTATGCCACTGAATTGCACTTTGTGGATCTGTTTCATTTGCACGGTAATTGGTGTCGTTGAATGTGCCTTTACATCTGACAGCCCAATTATTCAATCATCTGCCGACCTGAAGAAAAGTAAACCGAATCATCATATTACTGTTGTTTCTCTTATGAAACGTAACATATTCCACATATTTATCAAAATGCACATGCTGGTCACCGTTAATAAATAATAATTAGACAATGTGTATCTATGAGGGCAGGTGTCAACCAAGTCACTAAGACACTCTCTGCATGACTAAAAATATTTAAAACACTTCACACTTTTACCAACGAGATGCATTCCACCGGTTCCATCAGCAGGTTCATCAGAAGTGAACTAATTGTATTGACAAAAACCTCTACATAAGTGTCTGTGGTAGTTATATCCATGCAACGAAGCTACTGACACCACAAAAAAGTAATCAACAAAAATGTACATGACCCATTACAACAAAACCTCCACATAAACGAAGGTAAGTAAAGTAGGATTAGTACATATAGTCCCGATGGAGATGCAGGGTATTCACATGGACTGGCATAAGTAGGTCAATATGTAAGTGGTCATAATTATGTAGGGAGAATGGATCCACTGATCCATTGCTGCACAAGTTGTCCTTCACAGCACTGAATATCAAACAGTCACAGCTGATGCTGCATCATCAGGGAAAGGCTCATTCGCATAATACCAGGTGATCGAGGCAAAGTCATAATTGTTATGCCATTATTTGCCCAACACAAGTATTTCAAAATGCAACTTCCATCACATTTCAGATAGCACTGATTTGAAGATGGTATGCAAAAGCTTTAAGGGGAAATGTAGAATATGTGGTTCCGATTTACAAGTTGATAATGGAGGTGAGTTTCGTAGACTAACAAGATTAAAATGCCTTGCTTCAGGTTATAGGGCTTCTATCTGTGACAAGAGTACAGACCTTCGTTTGAAATACGTTTCACATGATGTCCCAGTTAACGGCTGGAAAACGTGATATACGAGATATGGCAACAGTTATTCACCTGTGTCACTTTACCATTTTTCTACTTTTTGCTTATGTTTGTGAACATGCAGCAAACTGCAGTCTCACCTTTTTTGTGTGCTTAGCCAATGTACAGACTTTTTTTTTTCAATTTTGCGTACAAGAGGTTGCCTCACATTCTATTTTTAGGATCCAACACATTAACATTTGCCATATAATGAAAGGTAAGATAAGGTGGTCGCATAATTTGTTACTGATACACATTGGTGATCCAATGGAAAAAAACGGACCAGAGCATATATTTGTAAAACGCCATTATTTTGAAATGAGGCCACATTGCAGAACAAATTTGTGCATTTTAAAATTGAGTTATAATTCTGTTTTTGTCCTGTAAAGTTTATACCGCCATATTTTTTTGGCAAAATTATGATTATGTATATACATATATATGTATATATATATATATAATCTGATTTAAAACATCCACAATGTTTCAAGGAAATACATCACATGATAAGATACATGTTGTCCTTAGCACTACATTATAAAATTGGATCATTTTCTTTACATTATGGTACTGTATCTAACGATTTGGGTTGTCTGGGGTGAAACTGCATTTAAGTTTGATTGGCAAGTTCACAACGTACTTTGATTTATTGGACACCACAAAGTACCTTGATAACTCTAAGTGGCCACCTGATCTTTACACGTGCCTGGGGTTCCAAAGATAAAGTGAACAGGGCCATGTCATGACGCCATATATATACTTAAATACCAAGGCTGCATCAATGGCAAAGAAAAGAAAAGAGGTTTTCCCCTTGTTAACATATAAGTAAAACCTGGTTGTGCATTTACATGTTTGTCATAATGCAAAAGAGAAGAATAGATGAAAGTTGCCCATTGTTGACACCGCAGGTCCCGAAATATTTGGGGTGAATATAAAAAAAAAATGCTTTTTTCATTTTGGCCAACAAAATATTAATATTGATTTGTTCAATCACATGCTTTGGCTGCCAAGGCTTTTATGATTCTTTGCAGTTTTGAGGACTGATGCACTTTCAAGAAACCTGTAGCAATTCAAAAATATGGATTTACCATGTGTGTTAACATTATTGCATAGACACATGACTTTGAACATGAGTACCGTTTAAATCAACAACTTTCCCCCAAGTTGATTTCAGTGGCAATGTTTTTATTTTTCACAAACACAGTTAACAGAAGCCTTAAAGTAAAAATCTGTTTATTTTCAGTGTTTCTGTTTTTTGTTTGTTTTTTGACGGGTATGTATTTACCCGTATTTAAGTAGAAAACCGACAAGGTAGCATTAAAAGTTTAGAAATATCACAAGACAGGAGGGAGGCTTAGCTTTGACGGTTTACCTTTTGCCACAATCTGGCGGTCTTTTGCTTTCAAAAAAAAGAAACGAAACAGTAACAAATATTGCATTCTAACAATACACATTC
>OZ026618.1:5715723-5823223 GCA_964020975.1 Hermodice carunculata
TATTTGTCTTCACTTTTTCTTTTGTGTTTCAATGCTTGCTTTTCTTTTGTTCATTTTTTAAAAAAATATTAAATAATTTTATTTAATTTTCATCATCATCATCATCATCATCATCATCATCATCATCATCATCATCATCATCATCATCATCATCAATCATCATTATTATCATTATTGAATTGGTGGTAGTAGTGCAATTTTTATTGGTTAATATGCAAATTCGGTGCTGTATGAGTTTCTGTTTCTAGTTCTCAATAAGTGTCTGAAACAGAATCAATTGGATTATATAACATTGTGATAACCTTTGGAGGGGCACCTTTATCTCCAACATAGCTAAACAGATCTGTGTGTTACTCAAATAGATTAACATGAGAAACCCCATTTCCGCAAGTTTTATATAGACAAGCAGCAGCATCAAAATACGTGTCAGATTGGGACTAAGGAATATTACATCATAGCAGATTAAATAAAAATAGAACTGAGATATCAGAATTGATTATTACAACAAATGTTGTCTTCAAAATGTTCAGAAATGTTTAGCACTGTATTTTTCAACGTCTGGACACTAGGAGACACTAAGTATGTGTGATTTATTTAATACCCTAAGAAACGACTCTTTTAACAGCCTTAAAAAAACTATACCATGGCTTTGACTCGTTACAGGAAAGCAAAAAACTCGACATAATCATGTCACCTGATGGAAACACGTCAGCCTACATAATTACGAACCTTGTATATAAGAGCATGAGCCTCAGACAATTGTACATATACAGCAATTTTAGCTAAGTCACTTTCTTAATGTATTATGTGGTGTATATATTGTCTTCTATGTATTTTTATGACTACGGATCTATATGTAACCATGAGCCCTTTAGGGCAAAAAAAGGTCAATAAAAATTGAAATTTTGAAAAATAAGCTTAGACTAAATTTAGTTTTTGGGAGATACATATACAAATTTATCATGACTTTATGCTTCATTGCGTAGAGAAACGCATGTTCCATGATAGATAAAAAGTATGTGTGAAAAATTCCATGGCTTTTGGTAACAAATTAAAATCCCCATAAGTTGTTTTTATGGCATTCATGGACACAGTCTACTATTTCTTATGAAGCCATATTCCCTCCAATTCAAAAGAAATGTAAATACTGTATTCATATATCAAACATTAAATAATTTTACAAATTAAGCAATTTTGTAATTTCTAAGAACAGGATTAAACGTGGATGTTATGGTTAAATTTCTGTTATTCTATGTTGTCCAAATTACAAAACACAATAAAATAACACCAGGAAAATTGAAGCACACAAACGTTTTGAGCTGAAAAATTATTATAAGTCCAGGCAGGTGAAGATTTATTAGCTCATTAGCCACAAAATGCAGTAAAAACGTAAGGTTGAGACTCCTACATTGAGAGATTTTATAGAACATATGTTCCACAAGAATTATGTTAAAAAATGATGGGTAAATCTGGCTAAGATAGCTGTTCGTATTGTCAATTTTGCTTAGTAAGAATTCAAAAAACCATTGTTGTAAAAAATATGTAAGAACGACAGATTTTAATTTGGTAAATCAGATCATGCTTTAGCAAAAATGTGCATTAGCAAGC
This sequence comes from Hermodice carunculata, assembly GCA_964020975.1. Classification (NCBI taxonomy): domain Eukaryota; kingdom Metazoa; phylum Annelida; class Polychaeta; order Eunicida; family Amphinomidae; genus Hermodice; species Hermodice carunculata. The sequence goes on from OZ026618.1 coordinate 5,717,332, forward strand.
ACAAGTACAGAGATAGGCTAAACATGCAGTCTATCCTTGTACAGAAGTTAAACCATAGGAAAATACGTTCATGAAAATTGTCAATTTATTGTACTGGATTAAGAATGGTAGCACCTCCCTGCTGCACAGGAAACAAATAAATAGCCAAATATAAGGTACAAACCCACCCGTTACCTTGGCTCAAATAGGTTGTGTGGAAATTAGTACAGGCATGAGTGTATACATGTAAATGAATGAGAATAAAGTCCCAAAGCTACCACAAATGATGCCTTCTCTGCCTTCTCAGATGTGTTACTAGATGTGATATTTTATGCATATATTATCATGCCTACATTTATACTTACTAGTGTTTGTAATTAATCCCAATGCAGCCACTGCTTCTGAACATGCATCCATGTCACAATGGAGACAGGAGTTGGATGTGCTTACTCTTCAAAACCCTAAATTAAAAACATTACCACTTTACATACATGGAAATGGTTGTCAGAGATGACCAGGGTCATCATGCTTAGTGTGTGTTTGTCCGTGTGTGCATAGTCATATCTTTGCATTTGCCCATACACCCAGTGATACCTGCCGATTGAGACTACCTCTTTGGAATAAACCTGTTCCTGTATTGTTGATATTCTTTACGAAGTCGTGTGATGGCCAACAATATCCTCAAGTCTTTTTTAAAGTTTGGTGTTGGAAATCAATCAAATATCAGGTCTCCCTGGTGGGTAGTCATAAGAGCAAATACCACCATGCAAACAAAAGAGGGTCCTACCTTTTCTTCATCCTTCCATGCTTCATTCTGTTGGCTCTGTGCTTCCCAGTCGTAGTCCCGCCCCACATAGCATAATGATGCTGGGTCAATGTACATATAGTTATTATACTATAGTGTCAATGTTATTTTCAACCAATCAGAAGTTACACTGTGCCACAATGGTAACCTATCCTCAGCTATCAATGTTTTTCTCCTATTTCAGCAAAACCAATCTCATGGGCAATACTACAGTGCTCCATTGAACAGTGGCTGCCCAGCTTTGTCAACACAACTCCTCCCAAAATCAGGATCCTGACTGCTACATGCTCTCGATTTTTGACACATTAAGGCATTGACATAGCTGTATTTTCTCTATTGTAGAGACTCTTTGAGTACGATAAATAGACTCCATTTACTGATGGAGCAAAATAAAAAAAAAGGGGGGGGGAAATAAAACAAAAACCTTGAAAATAGCAAATGGCATTACTACTTTATGTATTGAGACCGTGGAACAGTCAGGTTTTGAACCAGCAGGCTTCGGCACCAGTTACATAGCCGAAAATGGCAAGAACACATACCAAATACACCAAATCCCCATTCCTAAAAAGAAATGGTCCAATGCAGGCAAGGTTGTATAAATACCATAATCGACATGGCTTAGTATATCTTGTTTATTCCAGTACAAATGAAGCACTGTGTTCAAATTTGTCACAGATCATGACACAACAGGCATGGAATACATTATGTGTGGATTAAATTTGACTTAGATCGAGTCCTAGCTACATTTCTATCCTATGTAAAGAAAAAAACCAAATATTTGTCAGGAGAAGCTCTTCAAAAGTGCAAACAAACTGCAGAAAAATACATAAGAAAACGCAGTGTCACCGATTGGAACACATGAAATTATATGTGTATCTAAAAGTGCTCCAATGCATTTTAATGCAATTCGCCAAAGTGGTCTTTGAGATTTTGTAAAGATTTTGCAAAAAAAAGTCAAGAACAAAATTAATATCAAATTAAAAGCTGCTGCATGCGATCTGTTGTACAAAATTGGCACACAGCCACCAAATGTTCAAGTCCAACCATTTTTGACGTGAATCTCCCAAACTTTGGATATGATTCCATTCTATGCTGTTGGTAAACATGACTGAATACAATGATAAGAAATACTTTGTTTGAAGTGCAGTGACAATCTAGCTTTCCAAGCTTTTTGTTTTATTTTCAAAATGGAAACTATCGGCAAACTAAATGAGCCTGCTGGCTTTCCTAATTGTATGGAGTAACACTGTGGAGGCAACCTTTAATTTCAAATGTTGCCATTGCAAATCAACACCTAACATTGACCCAACATGAGTATGCAATCTTGTAGTGGCATCCTTCCATACTTACCTTCCTCTGTCGCTGCATACCTCCAGTCTGTAAAGTGTCTGCATGTTGCTGAATGGATCCACGCTGCTACAGTCTGATGTTCATATGTTGACCTGTGTGTGTGCACTTTTTGACATTTGTTTTAATTGATACAGAGATTCCATTCACCTCTCTCAAGGACGTATGACAAATTAATGACAGATGATACACAGGTGGGCAAAATAACCAAAATGCCAAGTATACAAAGGAAAGCATCACATGTCGATTAATGAAGAGAATAAGTTAATGATTTTTAAGTGTGTGAATCCTCTAAGTTTCCTTTAAAAAAAAAAAGATAAAGCAAATATATCAAAATACTTAGACTTGAATGATGTTTGAGGGAACGTTTCCTTTTGAAAACATCATTGGATTTCAAACAGTATTTCAAACGGAATGTTAAGCAATAGGTGCAGCTGTAAACATATGCACTCTCAAAGCTGGTCATAGAAATTCTTGAATTAGATGAAGGTACAATGGTTTGACAACTGAACCTCGTTGAGGATTTTGGTATATCAACATGACAAGAACCTTTTTTGAATCTTAAAACCCTCATAACTCAATTTAAAAGGGTAAACACCATTTGGAATATGTACTGAATTTGCCTACAATTTTGTTCCACCATCTTACTTTTTGTCCATCGCCTTGCATGTTACTTTCACCAAAATAAACTCAGAAACATCAGTCATGCATTTTCGGCGTTTGGTAAGAAAATTGTGAGGCATTGCTTATCACATATTTCACAAAGAATCCAATTAAATGCTCCCATTTTAAGCTTTTACAATATTTTACCTGTACATATGTCTCAGACAGTTTGACCCTCATTCTTCCGTATCAATGCTATACCAATACCATTTTGCATAAACCAAACACGGCCAGTTTGTGCATAAACCAAATATAGCCAATTTTAATGGCACGCTACATTTAATAATAATGCCAACCTTCATGCTAGAAAGTACTAAATGTTTAAATATGATGCACACCTTTACGTTTTTGGTTATTTTGCCTCTCAGTGCGATAGGTGGCAGTTACTAGGAGGATTTGTCACATAAGACAAGATTCACTTATGTTATCGACATTTGTCAAACAGTCTCAAATAATGGTTTCCAATTGTATTGTTTAGACAGCAAAAAAAGAACAAAACTGGCTATCATAGTTTGCCAACTAATATAAGCTTGATTCAGTATTATATGCACATTTGTGAAAAATTTTAGTTCAGTTACAATGATAAATTCTGTAGTAAGTATAAATATCATTTTCGTTTTGCAGATTTGAAACATGTTGCTAATTGCAACTTTATAGTTCAATTGCAAAGTGAGTGAAGGTCAATGATAAACTGTCATATATCCTCGAGCCCTTTGAACAAGACCTATGCTTAAAATGCCATGTATTTCATATGTGACAGCATGGAAGTTCCGACGGAATACATATTTTGAAAGTCTAGAATTGTTTATCTGCTCATTATAGCGAGATAACGACATTGTATAAATGAATATTTTTTTTTAATTTGAAAGGATATATCTTGCTTGGTTTAATGAAGTTAGAAGAGAAAAAGGTGAAAAAGTTCTTGCAGATGATAACTGTTTTTCAGCTCCTGTATGTGAAATTCTGATTGTCCAAATATAACTGAGTTAGTTGCTTTCTAATCACAGAAACATTCCATACTGCGAGATTAGTATGTATGTTTAGATTAGTTTGTGTTTTTAAATGCACCATTAAGCGTTCTTCATAAGCAGTCTAGGCTTAGTCATCAAAAGAAAGGCTGGCTCTTTAACATAATTTTAAACTGCTGCTTCGCAGTACATTATATAAATCTACACTGCGCAAGTCTTAAAATATCTCTTTCTTTCGTTGGTTTCCATCTCTATTTCTTTTGCACCATCCATTTTCTTCTCTTTGTTACATTTTTCCTAGTGATCTTCTTCTTTTTTATCCATCTCGTCTTCCTTTCCTTACTTCATTCTCTCCTCCTGTTTCCCTGCCTTTTTACAATGGTCCTTCCATACATGTCATGCACCAATCGTTCATGAAGAGACTGACAATCTTTAGGCCTGTTTACAAATGTTCTAGGTTTGTCTTTTGTAATGAAACTTTAACATTTCCTGTCATTTAATTATGTATCTCAAGACCTTCTGCTTTGCCTGATTTTGCTGAAATATAACATAATGGAAACTGAGATAGAAGACATGATGTGTCATATTTTTGGGACACTGTCAGGTTATATAACCTAGTGGGAAAACACTCAGCCTACACATACATTGGTGCTTCCATTGGAGTATCACTATCTGGTTTTACACAGAATTGCCAGCATGTCGGAAAAATGTAGCAACCTTTGCAAGTTGCATCAGTGTTATTTGATATGAGCAAAATGTTATGGATTCTTATGCGCCAGAAATGGTATTAGCCACGTGACATCTAGACTGTAGCTCTTTTTGATGTGGCGTCTATATCGAGGTTTTGCTTGTATCTCAATTTTTTTTTAAAGAAAATATGATTGCACTGACTGAAATACAGTACTTGTATGTACAACAATGTGAAATGTAGAAACTAGACAATATTAAATTCCAATCTAAAATATACACATGGGTAATTATTTTATTGCAAACCAAAGATGTAAAATACCTCGCCATAACCAGGAACTGCAAACATATTGATGGCACATAAACATACACCCTTATAACTCGCAAAAGTAATCTGGTTCCCTACTTAACGAGAAGAAACTCCATTGCCCAAATTGGCCACATTAGGCGTTATCTTGGAATTCACTACATACATTTAATCAGGTCAGGCATATGCTTGCACGAAAAACTATGAAGTTCTTCCCCCAAAGCCAATTCAAAGAGGGAATAGCATTTGATTCCAATGATATTTCTGTCATTTTGAAAGCTAAAATTTATGACGTGCAGACCAGCCACATCAGGTACCATATTTACTCCCCACTTTAACTCCCAGGTCAAACTTTGCAAGGTGTATGTAATATCCATACACACCTTGGCATCACAGTTCTTACAGATTTGCAGTGGACCGATCATCAAGGGATATTTTTGTCAAGACAGGGCAAATATTGATCATTATGAAGAGTTTAAAATGCCATCTTGACTGCCAAATTTGACAAACCATACATGTCTTTTTTATCAGACCCACGTTAGATTCTGGAAGTTCTGCCTTGAATGGCAGCATAGTTACAGACGCTGAAAAGTTTGAAGGAGTTCAGCTTACTTAGATGGCAGACGTTGGCATATCATAGGGGAAATGCTTAATTAATCCTGAAGTATAAGATTGTTAACAAGCTAGTCCCCAAATACCTTCAATCTGTAATACCAAATATTGTCAATCGTGAAATGTCTACTCACAATACTTGTCCAAGGTTTTAATAACTTATTCTTTCCATCAAAAATTCGCCTATGGAATGAGCTACCTCTTCTTATTCGCAATTTGCTATCGCTGTCAATATTGAAACCTAAAGTACTTAAATTCTATTCATGGCAAAATCTACTGTCAGAGCTGTATAACTTGGGAAACAAATAAGCTTATATCTAATATACCCATTTACGCTTGGGCAGCAGTCAGTTGAACTCCCATGTTTTTATAATTGGTTTTGAAAGTGAGTCTTTCATGGAAGTGTGGTGCCGCCTGCCAAGATGCATGTCACCATCTATTTTTAGTGCTTCCTATATATTGCGGCACATTCAGAACTTCATACACTTGTGTCAAAATATGCTGCTTTTTCTTCACAAATGTTTTTTTATGGCTCTCTAGTCTGTACGCTTTCGGAAAATATTCAAATCGTTTAGGCACTTCAAGATTATTTAATCTTTTCTTCTCTTTTATTTCAAAATGTGTTGGTTCAGTTCATGTAGATTTTTCAGAATATATATGTGTATTCCTACTGGCAATTTTTATGAATACCAAATATAGAAACCATTTTGTTTGCTTGCCTTTCTTTTTTGACTTTGACCATTCTACAAGTGTCGTTTGTTTGCGTGTGCAATCTAGTCTACGTTATTAAGGTAAAATATAAACACTAAGCAGTCAAGCAATAGAAATTAAAGAATGGCATTGCACATATATGCTTCAATTAAAAACAATAATAGTAAACATTCTCAATTGTATAAAGTAAGCAGTGGGTGTATGGGTCATGGTGTGTTCCTGCTTTCATGGATACAGTTTCTTTTCCTTCATCTCAACATCTATTCATTTCTAACTTAATGTATCTGTGATGAGTGAGGTAACTTAGCCCAGTACACCATGTATGTGTTTTTGCGTATGTGTGTGTATGGGGGGGAGGCTTACTTCGTCTTCTCTTCTCTTTGCCCTTGTATTCCTCCAACAGGTGTCATTGTTCTGCGTTGATGATGAGAGTAGCACCAAACAAGCCATGAGAGCTCACAGCTTGCCCCACTATATAATGCATCATTCAACCAGACTGTCAGACACCATTGATATGAGTGTAGCCATCCTATGGCTCTACTCATTGAAACATTCAGACGCTCTCAGACACCATTGATATGAGTGTAGCCATCCCATGGCTCTACTCATTCAACCATTCAGACACTGTCAGACACCATTCATATGGGTGCCGCTATTACATGGCGCTACCCAAAGAAACATTCACACGCTCTCAGAAACCATCGATATGAGCGCAGCCATTGCATGGCTCTACCCATGGAAATATCCTCTTGGCATTATCATCGTAATATATAACTCACTGGGACTGCCATTTGAAACCTGACTAGGACAACCCTATCAGGTAGCAACCCTCGTGCTCATACAATGTGATTAATGTATTGAAATAAGAATACAATAGGACAAGCAAACCCTGTTTTTGCATGTAAATAAATGTAGACCAATATTGATAGCAAACTCAGAAGTTCATGCAGCAAATGAAAACATTTCATGAAGACAAAGTGTGAAAACAGCATGCAACACCAAAATCATGTTCTCAAAAAGAGTGTTAAATGTGAGTAAATGAGTTCACCTGATATATGCCACTGCATTTTACTTTGGGGATAATCCACATGGTAATTGATGTCGATGAACGTGTCTTTACATCTGACAGCGCAATTATTCAATCCTCTGCCAACCTGAAAAGAGCAAATGAGTTCATCATGTTACTGGTGTTTCTCTTCTGAAACGTAACAAATTACACATATATATATATCAAAATCCTCACCTTCAACCAATAATAATTAGCAAATGTGTTACTTTGAGGGCAGGTGTCATCCAAGTCACTAAGACACTTTCTGTGTTACAGAAATATTTACAACACTCCACAATTTTACCAACAGGATGCATTCCACTGGTTTTATCGGCAGGTTCATTATGAATGAAGTAACTTGATGTACAAAAAATTTATATAAGAGTATGTGGTAGTAATATCCATACAACGAAGTTATTGACATCACAAAACAAGAATTCAACAAAAATGTACACGACCCATTACCACAATTCTCCACATTAACGAGGGTAAGTAAGGTGCAATTTGTGTATATAGACTCAATTGAGATGCAACATGTACACATGGTCTTGTGTGCCCTCCTGGCCAATATGTGTGCCCTCTTACCCACCATGTGTGTCCTTCTGGTCACTAGATAATGATGTGTGTCTTTTGGTTATTTAGCCTCCACAAAGGACCAACCTGTGTTTGCAAAGACGAAGTAAATAGGGCCATGTGATGACGTCATCTATATACTTAATTAGCAGGCATTGTATCAATGACAAATTAAAGAAAAGATAAGAATTTTGTCCCTAATTAACATATGAGTAAAACCTGAATATGTAAATGGATTACCAATGATTTTCTTGCACTCCATGTTCAAGACATGGGACTGTATACCAATCCGTTGTGTTAATATTGTAACACTTTAAGTTCAAGCTATCGGGTTAGACGTCACCATATGCTTGATTGATTGGCAGCCTATTTTCCCTCAAGTGGCCTGTGCGTGTCAACTGATTGTGCATTTGCAGCCTTGTTATGATGCAAATAAGAAGAATCAATGAAATTTGGCCACACTGGACGCTGCAGGTCCCATAATGTTTCGACCAGACTTAAAATATCTATTTCATTTTGGCTTACAAATTATTAATATCAATTTGTTCAATCACATGCTTTGGTTGTCATGGGTTCTACAATTCTGTTCAACTTAGAGGACTGATGCACTTTCAAGAATCTTGTAGCGATTTGAAGATATGGATTAATCATGTGTGTTAGTATAAGTGCATAGACACTTGACTTTGGGCGTGATTCTGGTTTAAATAATTGACATCGCCTTAATCTGACTTCGATGTCAATGCTATTTTTATAAGCACAGTGAACAGCCTAAAGGTAAAATGCTGTTAAATTTAAAAGGTTTTTGACGTTGTTGTTGTTGTTGTTGTCCCCCCTCCCCCCTTCTTTTTTATTACTTGAGGGGGTGCATTTACCCCAACTAAAGTGGAAAACAGACAAAGTTGTGTTTAAAGTTGTTTAGAAGTAGCAGAGGACAGGAGGGAGGCTTTGTTTTTATGTTTTGCGTTTTGTCAGAATTCTGCTATGTTACACTTTAAGAACAAACCAACAGACAATGCCTTCTGGCAGTACACATTCTGAAGGTTATGAGAGAAAGATAACAAAACTAGATATTGAAGGTATAGAGGTGAGAATGTTCATTTTGAATCTTTCTTTCACTTTCATCAAATATGTATATGCCCTATCTCTTTTCAGTTTTATTCAGGAGGGTGGGTGTCCCCATGTTAGACAATATACATCTTACTATCATCATTTATTCAATGCTGCCACTCCTCATAATGATTGTCTTGTAGCGTTTTTGTCCTGTGCCATTTGTCTTTTCTGTAAAGGGATTTGTATAGGGCTCGCCCTAATTCCCAATTGTTCAATGAAATGTGTAACCAACAAACATGTTCTTTGATGCGACGTCAATGCTTTGAACACATGGGCAATGCATCTTGTCGTTTTGGTCCTGAACAGAAGATAGCTATGTTACACAGGCGTCAATCTTTCAGATTTTAGATATGGTAATCCTGCTGGGCACCGAGCCACTGTTACAGCAGGACTAAAAGACTGTTTTATTTTGGGATGAAATATAGACACACCTACTATATACATGACCAAACAGCCAATTCATGCTTCATAAATTACTGTCAATCCTTTCTGATCAGATCTTTAAAAACATCATGCCTTGGGCACCTTCCAGTCTAGTGAGTACTTCCACTGATAGAGGTACTGAGCTATGATACTACAAAACAGCCGCAAACTCCAGCTTAAATGGAAGGCATTAAAACCAGGGCTCACCAATCAACTGACGATCCATATTGCCAACGAAAAGACAGAGTGGTGGAAGCTGAATGTGATTATGTGTGCATTCTCAGCGAACAAGAGCCAGTAGCCTAAGGCTATTGAGACTCAAGTGTGGATTTCGTTTGACACTGTTTCTTTGGTGGTCCCATTGGCCTCGCGATTAGCCTGGATTAGTGGTTTGCTGCTGGCAGTGGGGAAAGCGGAGTTGACTGCCACAAAACAGTTCTTGTTCCTGAACAAACGCTGTTAATGTGTTATTCCTACAAAGCTTGTCAAAATTAATCAATGAAAAAAAAAATACTATCGTGGAGAAAAGGGGCATCACTCATGTGGGCTATTCCTATGGTTATCCATATTATTTACTTTTCTTCTTTTATGTGGAAAAAATGTTGGTAGGGGTAAAGGTCACCACAAAACTCCAACACTTCCCACCCACCCCCCACTCCAACCACACTGCTCAGCCTTATAGCCCTTTCATTATGATTAAATTCGTTTGAATCGAAAAACTAATAAACCACAAAAAAGGCATATAGCAATAAAGTGATGAGAATTTATTATCCGTTTGATGATGATCTAATCAGAATTGTAAAGGAAAAAGATTTTAACTGTCAATTTTTCACCAAGCTACCACACAGCAATGGGAGGCGAAAAAGGACGCACCAAAAAAAAGCTGAAAAACGACAAGCAAAATTGCTCAGAAACCAAATGCTGCAATAATGAGAGATCTTCAATCGACTGATGTTGACAGTAAATGTTCTCCAGTTACTGTTATGTGCATCAGTAACCTTTGGGATTGGATAGAAGGCAACAATGCGCAAAACCAGTGCCCTGTGTAAAGTTGCATCTGTACAGCACCCACCTAATTTTTGAATGTGGATGTATGTGTAATTCATTGGTTATGGGTATTGAAATGGTGGTCTTCTTTCTTGTTCAATTTCTTGCATGTGCAGTATTATAAGAAAAGTAGTAATAATTTGTAAGCTAGAATGACGCATATGCCTTTTATGTGAATTGTAATTGTGTTACTTGAGATGACCTTTATGCATATATTGAAAATATGGTCAGGTGTTTCAATCTACCTTAGTCATGTTGGTCCGCACCTTTGTGACACACTATACGATAAATACAAACCTAAAGGTGTAAGATTATACTTCACTGAAAGACATGTGTCATTGAGCTGACTTTAACTGATTATTAAATTCAGCACCCACTGAACGTTACTGTATTAGGAAGCTTTAAATGAATTTTCTGCTGCAAGAGAACCTTTAGGAATTGCCAAACTGCTTACATAAAAGTCTCCTGTTTCGTACATTTGGCATCACAAGTGCTGTGGGTCATGTATATATAAATACATGTATACAGTGGCGACTGAAAGTAATGTAACCTATCCCCACAAGCAGCTAATGAGCAATTTGGGAGCACTGCCAGCTATTCCCCCGAGCAAGCTGTGGATTGAATACAGATTGAGTCTGTGTGTTAATGCAGGTGCACAAGAGGGTGGGTGAAGATGCGACCATGGGTTTTCCCTCTGGCACCAATGCGTGTCAGTTTGTTTGACAAGCCTAGCTACCCCAAGATGAAGTTGACAACATCTGTGTATATGCAGTATTTGTACTGCACTTAGTACCTATATTGCATGACTGTCTTGATATAGCATTCGCACATTACTACCTCCACTGAACCATTCTTTTTAAAAATGGGGATTTGGTGGAGTGGATATGTGCATTTCCCATTTCAGGTAAGCGACTGACGCCAGGTTGTAGGTTCGAGTCCCGCTCGTTCCAATCATAAAATATGATATTATACAGTTTGTACGTACATATACATGTATACTATATGTTTCTCCCATTTGGCAGATATCATGAGTATAAAGAGGATCATAACTTGCTTTTTCATTTTATTGAAGCCAACCTTTACTTTTCTCTCAAGCTGAGAAAAGTATGAGAGAGAGAAAGAGAGAGAGGGGCATTCTTTCCCTTAAGACATTGTAAATATTCGAATCAGAACATTTGATTTTTTTTTTTTTTTTTTTTTTTTGGTTCTTTTCACCCATTTTTACTTTTTTTTTTCTTTTTAAGTTAAGAATAGCATGCATGTGACGACACATACAAAAAGTTTTGAACAAAATATGGTTCACCCGAAAACCCTTGGTTGATGGAGCCTAGCATCTCTATATCCTTGCCTTGCCCTGTTTACACATGATTATACATCCTGTTTAGGGTAAATATATAGATATTACGTATTTGTCACAAGTCTTTTATATTGTACATGATATTGGACGCATCACAAGAGGTACACTGACCTGTGATCCCCCCCCCTCGTAAAAAATGAAATCATTTTAATCCTATTCTTTCACACCTCTTGACTGACCACTGAACGAGTTATCTGGAATCCCCAAACCAGCTGGGGGGGGGGGGGGGGGGGGGGAGGTACCAGCCTTGTGCACCCAAATAGTCCATTGAGAGAGCAAACCTCTGGACTTCTGATAATGCTCAACTTCGTATATATATATATTGGATGATTGCTTTCAATTAATAAGATGTTTTTTCCCTTCCATTTGTCCAGCACTATGTGCCTGTGCAAAACATGATGACTTACCAGTGCCATATCCCTGATAAGTCAGGGTACCCCATTCAATGTCTCATTGGCAGTGGTTGCTGTTTGTCCCATAGGCATTGTAAAACATGAACCCATTGCCTCTGTGGCTCTATGAGTTTAGACAATAAGTAATGTATCTACCCGAGAGGAATTTATACATGCATGGTGCCTGTTTTCCAATCGTTTTTGAAATAAATATATTTAAACCTAGTAATGTATCTCTCCGCTTCATTCCATTTCATCCTATTCATAGCTAGTTCTCCATGTTTAAAACTTGTTCATTCAAGCAAGGCAAACGATCGTAAACATATACAATGATTTGTGAACTTCCTGCAATAAATGTACATGTACATGCCCCATTGAATTTGTTCTATCATGGATAGAAATATTTTCATTTGATTGATATACTATGGATTTTCAGGGAGGTGGCGTTAAATGTCACATGTAAGGGACCCCAGAATCTACACTCGATAATGATTACGACCATAATTACCGAATCGTATGGATATTGCATAATTGAAGATGTATACGGGGCCTTCTTTCTTTTTCCTTGTTTTGATACTTTCTACATACATATAAGAATGTTCTTACATATAGCTCAGTCCTCTTTAAAATTGCAAATAAGTGACAACGTTCATCATATGTTTCAGAATTTGGCCTTAAAAACGAGTTATCCTTATTCGAGATCACCTTATAGTACATCGAGATAATCGGGCGGGGGGGGGGGTCGTTCCAGAACATGAAGTTACACATAATGTTTATTACAAAACACACAGGACAAACAAGAATAAGATTTCCCACTTAACAGAGAAGCTGCACACATGTTTCAGATTTGTACCCTACATACAAATGTCAAAATAATTAGTCACCAAAATGCAAAACAAAGCAAAATAGTTACTACAGGTAGAATGAATACATACACGTCCCTTTTTGCAATAATAAGGACTAGCGGTAGGAAAGTTCATGAAGGACACATAAGAAATAAGTTTAAGTAAACCAGCGACTAACTCAATTGAAATGACTGCTTATATATAACAGAGCTAAAATACGAAACGTCTTGTGTCCACAATGTATATGTGGAAATCATCACAAATTTGTATGTTGAAGGGAACGGACAATTTGTTGCTACCAAAGAGAAGAATAGGAGTAAGTCTGTCAGTCGCTATGAAGAATGTTGATGCTTTGGCAAGTCTGGAATCTCTTTGCTGTCATTGTTGGGTCTGAAATTAATGAATATGGATCATGTTGTACTGTACTATGTGAAAAATTAGATTCGGGTGGACACAGGGAGCAATAAGAAGGATGATGGAGTTGAGAAGTTCAATTCTCTTAGTTGAATACTTTGAACAAAAGTACAAAAATGTTGCTGATCATCAGTGGGGTAGGAACGAGAACATGTAGGTTGTGGGACGATGTTGACTTTCAAGAGATCAAAGTCCAGTCTCGAGAATCCAAGACGAAGCTGGGTATGACAAATGTTTGCAAATCTGTGTCCTTGGGTATAGTAAACAGGAAAATGATCCACTGCTAGTAGAGTTGCTTTCAGTTTAGATTTGAATATTTGAATAGAAATTGAGTCTCTTATATCGAAAAGAAAATTGTTCAGTGCGTATCCAAAAAGGAAGAAATAAAGCTGAGATGATCATGCCATTCTTTCATGACTGGCCCTTCTGGTCGTAGCACTGAAAGGCTCATGCTGAGCAAAAATTAAATAGCACAGGCTTTTTTTAGCTGTAAAAATGCAACATTTATGTACACATTCGTATTGGTATTTTGTAGCAGTTGTCACCAAGGAGCTAGGCTCATTGTTGTTATTATGAAGGCCAGATACACGAAAGTCTATTCCTGCAGACTGATTCATTCCCGACATTATTTTATCATGTGTGTAGAATTTTCAATACACATCTTATTATTTCAACTTATCTATGAGAAGGTTAATTTTCCATTTATTTACATAAACCTTCAAGACGTCCTTGTTTTGTGTAAGTAGCTGAGATCTACAATAGCCTAATGCTTTTGATACCTAGTATTTACACACTGGCTGCATCCTATATTATGTGCAATGTGTCTAGGATTTTTACCCGAAATATAAGAGGCCAAACAGAATGTAATTCAGAAAGCACTAATAAGCAGCTACACCATACGATGCTCCCGAAAAATCTGATGATTCCTATTTATTGTTTAGCTGTTACAAATTTCTGTTCTTAAATAAGCTATCCAAGGACCAAAATTTCTTAGTATTTGCTCTGTGATACGCTTCCTACGTTAACGTCTAACCTGTTTTGACATATCTCCAAGTCTCAAACACTGGACCAGATCTAGTTTTTACTTACTAAATACAAAAGTTGAACTTTTTTTTCATCATACTCAAGGTGTCGTGGCATTCTTAAAAATTAACCTTGAAATTATGCATCCAGATATTTTCCACACGCTAAAACTGGCTTGGCCTCGTTTGCGTCAGAGTACATTCATAGTTCCATTATCGGGACCAAAAATGACATTTGCCACACTTGGCAGAAAACAACTTAATTTCAACCTTGGAATAAATATAAACACATTTAACACAGGCCTCTTTGGGATGCAGTAAAGCCGCCTTGCACACACCACGATCATAGTAGTCAACTTTTTGTACTGTAGCCTAGGACCACCTAGGATGAACAAATATGTTTAAATCAAACGAAATAAAAAATCAAATCTTGCCCCCATACTATTGCCTGCTGAACAACTTATAAATTTTGCTACATTATATTTTCCAGGACAGGAGCAAATACCATTAAAAAATATGGTACGGACTCCGTCTAACGCTTGCCACTGAAATAGTAAATAGTTAATTGGTTGATAGTTAAATTACGGCTAACAATTTTTCATATATCAGAAAATTCGAAAGAGGCTAATTTTGTGCCTGTTTAGCTTCTCACGCCATCTTCCTATCTAGCTTGCTTTGGTCTGCTTCGGTCTGCAATGCAGCCAAGCCATGAAATTGACAACAAAGCAATACCAAGAGACTTTTGCTGACATTGGTATCAAAATATGCTCTGAGAACATGGTCAGAATATACCTCCTGGGGAAATATATGGGTATGTGTGTGTGACCATGGAGGTATTATGCATATAATACCTCCATGCTCAAGTCTAGCTGTTTAAGTTTGAAGAGGGCTTTCTTGGCTTAGTCCCAAAACCTATCACACGCCCATTTCAAATTTCCATTAATAGTGAACATTGTCCCCAAGTAGCGATGGTCCCTTACATGTTCCAGAGGGGACCCTCAATAATTAAACTGAAATTTGTTAAAAAGGTGACTACTTTTGTTGAAAAATTAAGACCTTAGTCTTGTTCAGATTTACCTGTAAGTTCCACTGGTTACAATATGTCTCTAACTCATTCAAGACCGTCTGCAGATCTGCATTAAACATGGACATGGTAACCAGGTCGTCAGGAAACAACAAGCATTTTTGGTTGGTGTTCTGTAAGGGCACAGGGTCACAGTCCCCTGTGAAGATATCAGGCAGGTTCATTATAAACAGTTTCAAGAGTAGATGGCTCAGGACGCAGCCCTGTTTTACCCCCGCATTTGGATCAAAAGCCTGACTAACTTTGTTGTCAATCTTAACTGTGTACTGCACCGGGGAGTACATACTTTCCAATACTGCAAGAACATTAGCTCCAATTCCAGCCTGGACCAGCTTATAAAATAATGCTTTGTGGTTTACAGTGTCTAATGCTGGTTTGAAGTCCACAAAGCAGCAAAGGAGATATTTACCACAAGCACAATTGATGTCTCTTATGGTTTTTAGGGTGAGAATGTGGTCAACAGTACCTGCCTTGTAATGATACCTAATCTGACAGCTTGGAACGAAATTATAATCATCAGTAAACTGGCTTAAACGCTGGTATGTAGAACACTGCAGAATTGTAAACACATAGCACTGCCTGTCGCAATGCCCCTGTAATTTCTTGAACACATTGCATCTCCCTTTTTATGTACGGGTGACAGGAAATTTATGCACCAGCCTAGAGGGAAGCTTCGCCAATTCATTATTTTGTTGAATAGTTTGTGGAAAATGGGAAGTAATAAGAACGAGACCAAGCTCTGTGTTTCAAGTTTGTACAATAACTGCCTGCTTGGTTGCCTGAAAAGCAGACTCTGTCTTTATGTTCTAATGTTTATGTACAGATAACTCCCTGGCGGTAGAAACCCTGCCTCACAGCCAATCTGATTAGAAGACTTAGCGCCCTTGACTGGTGACTGGGTCCACCAGCCAGAAAAAAATGGCATCAGTCAGCTAATGAGGCAAACTCAGTCACTGTCTGCTGTAGAAATATTCCAACTGGTGCATGACAACAGTAATGACCCCAAAGTAAAATCGTCATTTTTATGGAAATATTAAGCAAGCCCCAACTGTGACCTCCTAACACATGCATGACGGGTTTCAACATTTACACAGTAATGCAGGTACTTTGCTGGGTGAACGACTTCTAAGGCAGACAACCGTGAATGTGACTCGTTCTGGTCCAGCAATACTGTGGAATGGGCTATCCCTTTCTATAAACAAGGAGTCTACACTTCCTTGCTATAAAGAACCAACATCGTGAGACATAGTTTAATCTAAATGCTGTTTTCAGTATGTATTTGTTGCTGCCACTGTGGATAGACTGTGGCCCTCCCAGAGTGTTTTCCCCATTACAGCAGAGCATGGGGGTATTAAATTGACGTTAATACCTCCATGAGTAGAACGCCAACAATTTTTGCCTAACAGCGTCCCCCCCCCCCCGCTCTCACTTGGGTATTTTACAGGTATACATGATCGTTCCAGTACCAAAAACCTGGCTAATGTTGTTGAAAGAAAAGGGTTCAATTTGGAGCAACTTCGCGGTGGGACGGGAACATTTTAAATTTAAGGGTGCTTTTTTCCATGTGATTGCTGCATAATTGTCTGATAGGGTCTCAAATTGAAAAAAAAATCTGCGAATTAATTTTTAACAGTTGGTTCGTCCAGAATCTTCAAGAACTCCCCGGTGTCAGCCTCGAATTTCAGTTTAATGAAACATTCATTTCCCCTGAATGATCTTAATAGTACTTAAGTACTAAGTGAATGGCTCTCAAGATACAGAAAGATGCACCAGCATATGTACAAAACACACAAGAAAAAACATCTCTGAGGACTGATCAATTGATCAATTTGCGAACAAGATATTCACCTCGTACCAACTCAGGATATAAACAGTTTTTTATCTGTAATGAACTTATGGATAACACCAAAAATATATAAATTTTCATCAGCCGTAAAATTTTCATTACCTTACCATGTGTAAGATAAGTAAGGGGTATCTGCGAGATGAACACCAAAGGTTGGATTAACTCCAGTGACAGAATATTACATAACACTTCCAGTAAATATATTTTATGTTGCAAAAAGAGAGGACAATCCGAACTAGATAAGATGATTTGCCTCACACCAAATCTGTCTGGGTGCCTTAAAAATGAGAAAAGTTTGAAATGCTACACTTTGCCATTGTTCAACAAAATCCAAAGTTTGTGTATTACGCTTATTTGCATCAATTACAATGCTCCAACTTTGGTTCTTAGTTCATTGGATGTGGCCATGTCACAACCTTATAAAGTGATGTTTGAATGACACGACTATACTTAACAGTAAGCAATTTAAGACTTTAATTTTGTGTATTTGCCTCATTTACATACATTAAACGCCTACAACTTTGGTTTATGGTTCATTGGATGCGGCTATGTCACATACCTACATATTGCAGTTGGTATGGCACCTCTGTATAATAGTTTTAAAGTTATTCAAGATTTAAATTTCTCGTATTAATCTCATTTGCCTGAATTAAAATTGTACAATTTTGGATCATAGTTTATTGGATGCGGCTTTGCCACAAACCTGTAAATTGAAGTTGGAGTGGAATCTCTATCTATAATAGTTTTGGAGATATTCAACTTTTAAATTTTCCAATGCCCCTTTTTAAGCATGAGTTGAAAATCTACCACTTTCATTTACGGTCCATAATATTACATGGTGTGTGAGAAGAGCTCCGAAAATTATGTGTGGCTGAAAGAAAGAAAGAAAGAAAGAAAGAAAGAAAGAAAGAAAGAAAGAAAGAAAGAAAGAAAGAAAGAAAGGAAGGAAGGAAGGAAGGAAGGAACGAAGGAAGGAAGCAAGCAAGCAAGCGAGCAAGAAAGAGAGAGAGAGAGAGAGAGAGAGAGACAGAGAGAGAGAGAGAGAGAGAGAGAGAGAGAGAGAGAGAGAGAGAGAGAGAGAGAGAGAGAGAAAGAAAACAGTATGTCTGGGTTGGCATCCAGACATAATGACTGAAGAGACCTTGCATTTTTTTCACGTTTGAGCTATGTGCACTAGTCTGCACATTCATAACATATTCCAATCTAGGTTGCTACAATAATTGTCAGTATCTTGCCATTGTGATGCTAGAAAATACATAGCCTGATACAACAACTCTCAGTATCCTACAACAACAGTTCTCAATATATGTGGTGCTAGAATATATAGCCTCATACAGCAGTGCTCAATATATATAGCCTGATACAATGGTGGTAAACAACTCTCAACAGTGCTTAGCAGTTCTCAACAAAACTCAGTGTATATTTTATAAGTTCTCAATAGCTGTCAACAGGTTTCAAATGTTCTCAATTTTATTCAAATATCTCTGCTCTCTAAGTATCAAAAGTTTTACAATAGAGGAGTATAAAAAGTCAGAAGACAATGTATCCCTTTGTCAGTTTTTATCCCACAGCGAGTCAGTGAGTGAAGCCTCTGGGATCAAGTGACCTTCATGGATAATAAATGAGGTGATCCGTATCCGACCATCAAGGGGCACTCAGTCATTACGTAATGCAGCAATGTGTGAACTTTTCTCACAAGACTCACAAGCCAAGTGCAATCAGTGGTCTTGCCTTCAAGGTAGGTTGTCATAGGCAGTGAGTGCTTTAGTAGAGTGCTTCCTGTAGCCACTATGTCGTGTAGAAGAAATGTTTCAGCACAGGCTCACCTTTTACACAAAATTTACACCACCAAAAGACAAGTTTGAGCACATGCACGAATTACTACCAGGAATGTACACAAAACAGGTACAAGTAGCTGTCCAAGAAGGCCCCTTATATCCTTGAAAAATGACACCACTTGTTCCATGGTCAAGATAAAAAAAATGCCCCTAATTCGCATAATATGAAATTCTACAACTTTTATTTTTCTGTCCATTATATTGGCAGGTGTCACAAACCTATACATGCACATTGAAATGTTGCTGACTGATAAAGAGTATATTGATGAAATAAAACAAACTACAGCAGACACAGTAGATTGAAAACCAGACACTAACCCAGCTCTGCTGTGGGATACAGAGAAATCACAAACAAGTGGGGGGAGGGGGGGACAATAAAATATGCCTCAAGTAAGAAAAGAGAAAGAACAAATAAGATTAAAGAAATAGAGGACAGATTAACAGATTTAGACAAAATGCAGCAAAATGTCAAAGAACCTTGCAAGCATGAAAATGAAATTAAAAGAGTAAAAAATGTATAAGAACAGGAAATGGAATATGTAACTAAAGGGCCATTACTCAGATGTGAAGTTCGCTGGTATGATGAAGGGGAAAAAGGGTAAACAAATATTTTTGTATAAATTTACAGAGACGGAATTTCAACAATAAGGTCATTGGACGATTGAGATTATCTAATGGCTTGGTATCAACAGACAAAAGGCAGATACCTGAAGAGCAGGCTAAGTTTTACAGGAAACTGTACTCATCTCAAGCAACTTTAGATGTAAATTTAGAAGAAGATATTCCGAATGCTGCAAATACTATAAAGCTTACAGATGTAGACCAAGGGTGAGGGTCCTTTAACAGAACAGGAAGTAGCCAACATAATTAAAACTTTTAAAAACAACAAAAGTCCAGGGAGAGATGGTATGTTCTTTGTGTAATGAAGAGGAAGAAACATTGATACATTACTATTATGATTGTGACGGAACTCAATAATTTTGGCCACAGATTCTAAGTGGATAAAGAAACAATGTTCAATTGATATTATATTTTCAAAAACAGACATTTTACTTGGTGTTGAATTTGTATTTTAAATTGCAAAGTACTATTTATTTCTCTGTCATGATAAAGAATGGCCTTATTCGGCAAACGTTAAGAACATGTTACAAGAAATAAAGTCAACAGAACACAGTATAGCAAAGAAAAATTAAAAACTTTCCAAACATTACAAAAAACGGAGGAATATACTGATTATTTGATTTTGTGAAATAGGAAAAGACGAGGGGTGATTTACACTGACTGGAGGGAGAGAAACCTACATGGGGCTGTTGGTCACAGTCACTACTCTGACAGTGGCAGTATCAGGGGATGACCTGTGTTTCGACCCTGGCCGAGAGCTTAGTTTGCTGGGGGTAGGCACTGCTATGTGGGGCTCTCCCACGATTCCTCTCCATCGTTTCCTGTTTATTATTTTTATATGACTCTATATTACTGTATATTTGATATACCAAGTTGCTTTCTCAGTTGTCTAAAATGTACAGAGAGTGTGATCTTTACCTGGTTATAGCGTGGATAAACTGTTATTTGAACTTGAAGTAAGTCTTTCGACCAATAAGAAATCAGTTGACGTAAGATACTATATGCGTACCAATTATGTATTGCAACCATAATGATGTATGTTTTTGGTGGTGTCCAATTTGCTTATTATGCAATATATGTACCATGTATTACGGAATAAAAAAAAATTTAAAAATGAAATGTTGTGTTTATCTGCAATAACACAAGGTGTTGTCCAATAAGGCCCTATATATCCTTTAAAATGTCACCTTTTGTTCCCGAGTCGAGCTGAAAATGCCCATAATTAGCATAATTTAAAACTCCACAGCTTTTATTTACTGTCCATTGTGTTGGCAGGTGTCACAAATCTAGACATGAACATAAAAATTTTGTCTGTATCTGCATTAGTTTGGAAGATATGGAGCTTTAAAAATTTTAATTGCCACTCGTTTGCATAATTTTAATCATCATGACTATTCCAAACCAAATGGCAAAATTTTATTGGTAGGTCAGTCACCATGGCAAGCTTGGTGCTTTAGGAATAAAAGTGTCAGAGAAAAACTCCGGGCAAATTTGATGCCATGGAACGCCAGGAAAAACAATAACTCTGGGTTGGTACCCATACATAAATGGTCCACAAAATGCAGAACATGTGGGACCTGGAAATACCCTGCTGAGACCTCCCAAATGTACCAGAGGGTGCACCCAAAAGTCTTGTGCATATGGTTGGTAAATGTAGGCAGGGTTTGAACTATCAAAGCTGAATTTTGCTTGCCAATAATATATATATACTGCAGTACTGCATGTATGTCTCAAGGCATGGGGATACTATATGAAAGACAGCCATACGTTTGGTAAATAACAGGGATAATTAATTGTTAAGTGGACACATCAAACTGTTACATGGCAAATGGCAGGAGGGAAAAAAAGTACAATAAACATAAACAGTATGTCAGTTAAAACCTTGTCACATTAATGTGCCCTAAAGAGGGTTAGCCAATGTTTGAGGGAGCTCACCTATGTCCCAGAAGAATCTTTCCTTTTATCATTTATTGCCTGATTAACTATAAAACTTTGATAAAAACTCGTTCAAAGTATGAAGTTTCAGAAAGTGCATGATCCATAGATTTCATTGAAACTTCCTACTTCCAAAGTGCAGAACGAACTCAATCAAAATGAAACAAAACTTGAATTAGAAAAGAAGATTTGCTTCAAAGCAAATCTGTCTGTGTGCCTGCAAAAGTTGTAAATATAAAATGGTACAACTTTTGTCCTTTGGTACTTCACATTCCATTTAGCTTGTAGCTAGATGAAAATTTCAAAGTCCAAATGATCTTGACCTTTGACCTTTACAGGTCACATGTAAATTGCAAAAATGTACAGTGTTACAATTTAAGTCCAATATCATTGGAATTGGATGGAAATTGGCCGTTATGGCTGGGTGAAACATTCAAGGGTCCAAATACCGTTGACCTTTGACCTTTAGAGGTCACATGTAAGCTTCGGAATGTGCAGTGTTACAATAGCTTTAATTTGAGCCCAACATGATCAAATTTGGATAAAGGTTGACCAAGTTATGGCTACAAGAAAGCCACCAGCGAAAGTGGCCTTTGACCTTAAAATGACCTTTGACCTTGAGATGGCCTCTACTTGAAGTGGACCTTGACCCTTAAAATGACATATTGACCCAAAATTGGCCTCTGACCTTGACATGACCTTGACATTTCAGATGACCTTTGCTTGCTATGATCGAACTCCTATACGCTGGGAACCACATATACTACAGTATATAAGATATTGAAGATATGAAGTTTTAATTAGCCCTCATTTGCATAATTTTGAAAAGCATGACCCGTCATTATAAAAAGGCGAGACTTTATCTGTAGAAGAATAATTGTGCCAAGTTTTAGAGTTTCCACGTATAAACTTTTCAAATGAAATTTGCCTGTAGAGAAAGTGAGAAAGAAAGAAAGAGAGAAAGAAAGAAAGAAATCCTAGAAAAACAATATGTCTGTGTTAGCACACAGACATAATATAGAAAATTTGTGGCATTGATTTTTGACCACATATGTGGCTTTTATTTCTGTGCAAACGATTAACATGTATATTTGTATGTTATCATTTCTGTATAAATAATGAAGAAGTTCATTTATATGTGGGTTGTTATTTCTGTGTAAACAATTATCTTGTACATTTAAATGTTGGCTCAAAGAAGAAGTATACGTACTTCATTCAACAGGGACAAACCAACTGTTTAAAATAGGAACTTTTTTGTTTTTGTTTTTGTTTTTGTTTTTGTTTTTGTTTCTTCAGTGCATGATACCTTTACATAAAGATATGCTAGAAAAGTATTGAAGTGGTAGTTTTCTAAGTTAGGGACATAGGCAAAATACGTTTGTCACCTTTGATGTTGTGACATGAGTGGTAATGTATTCATGACATTTCTACACGATGTTCAATATTTGGTTACTGTGTAGCATAACTGTGCAGTTACATGGACTCTTAATGTGTTTGAATTACATAATGAAATCAAGAGATACCTGGTGAGAATCACCCATCTTGGGGAGAGACACTAAGTGTGATGCTAGCTTTGATGAGGAAAATTCACACATGTGTGTTGCTGTAATAAATACTAAAGAAAGCAAAAATATCACCTCAGTAAGCTGAGAGATGAAGTATTATCAAATGTCTGAGACTAGATAGTTTAAGCAGGATTTTCTCAAAGCAAGCCCCACTCCCCAAGTACGGGTCGCTTTGCAAACTGTCCAGCAACACTGGAGCATGACACCCACAAGTGGATGGCTAGCATATTCTGTGATGTGTCCTATGAATATAGGCTAATTGGCTATGTACAGGATGTGATATGGTGACACATTTGTGCAGACTTGTATGTATTGTTAAAAAAGTTTATAAACACTGTTGAACGCTACAAGTTACAGGACTCAGGGCAATTATTCAATTATGGTCATAGACCACCCATTAGCCCTGCAGGATACCCAACCTATTGTTTAGTTTATGTCATCCGTGGTCTGTATGGAGGAAACCTAACTCATCGCATGTACACTCATGTGCCCTTATATTGTTAGGACTGATATAATAGTGAACAACAATCAAATATCAATCCATGTTGACAAAGAATTACAATCTTGATAAGCCCATCAATATAAACATTACGATATATATATGGAATAATTGGTTTTTCACCAAGCAGTGCATTATTCATTGAATCACTAGAGATGATCAGATTACTTTTTTTATAAAAGCATTTTTTTATTTGTCGGCGTCTTTTATTTATTTGTAGACTGTCAACTGCAATGGATCTATTTAACCCAAAACAATATGAATTTGAAAACGTATATTGGACATACTGTTTACAAGTTGGTGTATTTGATTTATACAAACATTCTTTGATTGGAATTATTTATTTAAGTTGTTCAGTTCTTTTCAAAGGCACCATGCGTGGAGGAGGACTGAAAGTGCATACAAATTAGGGGTCTGAAAGATAGGTACGGAAGACAGAACTGTAACCTTAGAGACTGGATAAAATATCAATGGACAATGACATTCATGAAATGTCACAATATGAAAAAGAAAACAAGGGGACCTTGCACAGGCATGATTGTATGTATGTATGTTTGTATTTATGTATGTGTGTGTATGTATGTATGACTATGTTTGTATGTAAATATGCATGTAAGTATGTATGTATGTGTATATATATGTATATATATATGTGTATATATATATATATATATATATATATATATATATATGTATGTATGTGTGTGTGTGTGTGTGTGTGTGTACATGCTTCTACATCAAAATGTACACACACACATCTGTATGTATATAAATACATCTTTGGAGAGTCGTGTACTAATTTTTATGTTACCAATTTAAACAGCCACATATAATATTTTCACAAAAACAGAAAAATATGATGTATTTTTCGAAAGGCCGCAAACAGGTAAGTCTTATATTTGTTTTATCAGTATGCAGTTGTAAATAAAATCTTTTTGCGTCTCGTGGCAAAAACAATGGACAAGGGTCAGATTCTTATATGACCAGGTGATGACGGAAAATGACAATTGAACATAAGACCAATATCTAGTATTCCTTCACAAAACAATGGGAACTATTAAACTCCTTTGTTTGTTGGTGACATTAAAGAGTTGTTAAAAGTCGACATTGCAAATGCTTTATGAGTCTGGTCTGACAGAAAGTTAAACTCAAAGCAGCACAGGTGCCATTGCCATTGAGGAAACCAAATTCCGGTATATTGCTCTGTAGTGTTTACGAATTAGAACAAGACCACCCATATACAACCAATTGTAGACCATGCCTCATATATAATCCTTACAAGAGTCAGAAAGTTTTGTTAAATTCTTGAAGAGCTTTTACACAAACACCAAAATGTGCATGGAGAAGAAAAGAAAAGATAAGAAGAACAAGAAGAAGAAATATTACAATGTATAACTTAGAATCAGGAAGTTTGACAAGGTATCTACATTCCTCCAGCATTGGGCCAGGCAGGGGGTATTATTTTATTAACATCTAGATGTTATATATATGTTATGAAACACAACTCGCCCTCATCTGGGATTTTGTAAAACATAAACAGCTTAGAAAACACCTGCAGTCGGGATGGCTGTCTTATAGTGCCGGTTTGACACTGCAGCCCTTTCAAAAGATGCATTAAAACCAGACACTGAGGTTTTGGAATAGAGGCAGGAGATGAAGTCACGTGCCCTGAAATTCTTGACCCTTTTTATGCATCACTCACAATGCCAAAAACGACGTTCTTGAGTATTTTTCACACTCAGCGTTGTTTTTATCCTGCCTTTCAAGTATCAAAGCAAGACCCAAGGATTTTCTTTCAGCTGTCTTGTACCTACTTGTACCTGTAATGGTACTCACCTTGTGAAGGTTGCAGATGTGGTATCGACATCTTGAAGAGCCACAAACTTTATGTTTTGAAATACTTTGGCACTGAACTATCCGAAATTTGTTGGATCTCCTATAGTTCTGTTTATCCGGTTATACTTTTCGAACCAAAAGCATAATGTATCTGCTGAACATATATGACGCAGTATGGGCTCAATAACTTCCTGGTTACTGACACAATTTAACGGCTTTTCATACTTAACGATTTTTGAGAGCATTTTTTGGCTATTTATCAACACAAAGCTGAGCACGAAACGCATGGTTAGTGAAGGAAGTAGAAGAATAAAATAGATTAGGTATATCACTTGCACAACACGTTATTCAGTCTCTGTTTCCCGTCACTTTTACCTAAAGCTTTGCATCGAGAGTGCAAAGGGACCATGTAGTTTTTCTACAATGTTTGTCAGATCTTGCTGCGTGTAATTTTGAGCATGAAATTATTTTGTTCCTAGACATTAGTAGCTAGCCTTTCAAGTAATTCGATCAGATTATTATTGTATCTTTCTCACCCGTCTCACATGTATATGATGACAAATCATAAATCTTTCATCGAAGAGGTGTGTCACACCAGTCGCTAGTGATTGTAATTTCTCCTCTAAATATATTCACGGGAGTCATACAGCTACATATCTTTTGCACTAAATATGTCATATCATTAATGTATATTTCCAAATTCTTTAACAGTCCCCATATTGAAGAAGCATATGCCTCCAACAATGTAAATGTCAACGCCTTTTGGCAACAGGTGGAAAGCAGTGATTCTTCTAAGGATTTTGAAATGGTAGGATTCTAATATTTGGTTCACATTGTGACTACACTGATCGAAACGTGCAAAGATTACCATGTGAGGAAATATCTAAGAATATTGTAGACAGGTATATTATACATTGATATTCAAGTAGGATAAATCACTATCTAAAATTCCACAATGGATACTGCGCCTGCTAAATCATTCTCTTCTTTCAGGTGAAAATTCTCTTCTTTTAGGTTGGGCCATGAATGGAACCTGGCCTGAAGATGTGAGAGGGCCGCATATGACTGAACCAGCCGTGCATGTAATTTTCGAAATATTTCAAAATCTCATGAAAACATCCTTTCAGATATGTTTTGGATTTGTTGCATGTACACACATGCCCCCTTTGTCGATCCACAATATTTGTATGCTGTCTTGCTTGGGCCACCTGCTTATTTGCTTCCTATATCAATTTTCTCAAACATGTATTATGTGTCAGAAGCTGCTATGCAGGTAACATGAAGTACTTGGGCTGAACCTAAATGAGGTTTCTGATTTCAATGTTACTCTTATTGGTTGATCTACCAGTCCTGCCACAGTTTGCTTGCTCTCATACTGACTTGTTTCCTCTGAATCTCTTTTCCGTAGTGCACAGCTTTCAATAATGACACAATATATATTTGTAATATTTTTACATTTTATCATGATTAAGACAGATATAGCGATACAGGATTATTATCCTTAGCTCAAATTATTCCACAAATCCACTTTTGAACATTCTTCACTTTGTGCTGTATCTGATGCATATTGACTTTTTTTTGCACCATTTTAAGTGTGTCAATGCATGTTTTCGCGGTTTTAGTTGATTTAAGTCTCGACTCTTATTCACTAAAAACTAACAAGTCAGTTCAACAAACATTGTCTTTGAAGCTGTATCTATTAATATTTAACCCTTGCACTCTTTAATTATAGATCATCCAAATGACATATACTATAAACCAAGATAATTATTGGCACTTTACCTTTATATGGAGTAGGTACTTCATAATGGGACTAATTAAAAAAGCCCACTGTTTCGAATGACTCTACTGATGTTTCTAACACTACCCCACCATTTTCCTTCGACGGGTTTGGCTAGGTGCTCTTTTTCTCAATTTTGAAGTCGAAATGTGCAAAAGCTTGCTCAACTAAACATGGTTCCCAGGCAAAAGTACACTATACTGGATTGTTTTTCATTTAAATCCACCTACAATTTTTAAGTATATCACAGCTTATCACCTTAGTTTAAGACCTTTGACTGTCCCATTCACTTAGGTTCGAGTAAAGCCATGATGATTCATATACAATGTGGTACAATGCACATTATTTCATATAATATAAGGAAAAAGAGAGCATTAATTGATAAAGGCTGTATAACAAGTTTTGTACACTACAATTGGCCGCCCTAGGTGCTGTACCATGGTGTACGGAATCGTATAGTATAGTAGGATGACCTTGATACTCTCTACCACTGTAACCTCGTTTTCATTACAAAGCAGACGATGAATGTTTGCAACAGCAAACAAGGGCAGCATCCCCTGCAAGAATGATTCGACATGAAAAAGAAAAACATTGATGCCTCGGAATACCTGATTATGAGACAAAATCGTCGTAGAATGGACGGTTACAGTCCAAGCAAGAGAGTTTGGCTGTAAAGCAAGCTGTGTACCATGAAGTCCAGCTTGCATTGGTTGCCAAATCTGTCACCCCTTGTGGTACCTCGGCTA
This sequence comes from Hermodice carunculata, assembly GCA_964020975.1. Lineage (NCBI taxonomy): Eukaryota > Metazoa > Annelida > Polychaeta > Eunicida > Amphinomidae > Hermodice > Hermodice carunculata. The sequence goes on from OZ026618.1 coordinate 5,745,392, forward strand.
GCGCCTATGCACATGAAATCTATTTCCATTCAGTATGAGGTAAAACGTGAAGCATTATTTGGTACATAATGATTACATCTAGTTTATGTCTATGACTTTTGTCAATCATTGGTATTATTCTGTTGATGGCTGTGTAAAGAGCATGGTCGGTAAAACAGGGCTACTAGGCTGATCTGTTGAACATATTAACATTGTAAATACAGGATCATATTACCCTTACCAAACTCTTCAGATGGGATGCACCTGTTTATAAGGAAGGTTATCATTAAGACATACATATATGTTGGCATTCTGCAGGTGCCAGAAATTGAAGCACCTACATGCCAATATAGTAACAATTTCATATACATAGCCCATTAGTCCAAACCTTGGTTTCAATTCCGACCAATGGTAATACGCTGCACCCTTTTTGTTTTGACAACTTCTAACGAACACCTTGATCATAATTCAAACATCAACTTCATTCACAAAATCACTGCAGCAAGGCACAAAATTTCAATCCAAACGAAAGGATCACATCTAAATACCGTCAAAGCATCTCATGGTCTTACGTTTATAAGTTCAATTTTAAAAGAAATATGAGTTGTAGTTGCAAGTGTGACCTTCCACACAAACATTTATCTACAAAATTAAAAACTATAATTCTACAGCACTAGCAAATATGACGCATGTCTTATCATACAGGATTCAAAGTACGTTTGACAGAACAGATAACCCAGGAGCATTAGCAAAATGGTGCGAAAAATTATCAGGGAGCTGTTTTTCAGGAGAGGTGCATACATGCAAGTACAACCTGCAAATCAGAGGTAAGATGATGACATTTGTAAACACCGATTTCTATGATATGGAAATCACACTGAATTTGGTGAAAACAATATGTTTCATTACAGAAACAGTGCTGTTGACCACTCAAATAATGTAGGAAGATAGCCCGATCTATGTAAAAGTGCATTGGTATTTCTTTAAATAGTTTCAATGACTGGCCATTATTTATCATAATCAGGGCATCTAAGGTGGGGGATCTGAAGCCAGCACCTTTGGATAACCTGTAATCACTTTTTAATATTCTTGGATAGTTTGATACTTAAACTACATGCTAGCGAAAACTCGGATCTGTGAATTTATATGAGAAAATTGAGCTCAACGTTTTTGTTTACACTGAAAAGTTTCAGCAGTGCTGACCATATGGGGTTTGTTGACATGGGCATGACAATGAACCATGTAATTGTTTGCACAGTCATTACTCCATGACCCCTGGAAACCAATTGAACCACTCACAAGGGTCACTCATATGAAACAGGAAACCATTAGCCATGAAAAGAAGAATGGGCCAGTTCAACAAATCACTACCATTGTTCTGACTACTTTGAAAGTCTCTATTCAAATAAAAACAAATTAGCGCAACCCACTTACTGGGACCCAAATATGAAAAGCCGCATGTGAACCCACACACAATCAAGACAACCGTTATGATCCCAAGTTAAAAAAAGTCGAGTTATAAGCCACAAAATATACTAATTTCAATGACAACATCACAGAGATAAACCAACAAGTTTAAATCACACAATAATAAAAACAAAGGACAGAAAAAGTGAGTATGTATCATATTACAGCCATAAATGCATAAGAATTGGCAACATTTCTTTACGTGATATTCTTGGAAATGGGGTTAATTTTTGCTCAACTTCTGCAATTTGTTTACCCCTCACAAGCATAAAAGTTGCCCTATTACATTAAAATCAACAGACAGCCAAATAAATAAATATATATATATATATATATATATATATATATATATATATATATATATATATATATATATATATATATATATATATATATATATCACATCCAGGAGCAGTTCAAAATTAATTTAAAGGAAGCATTGGTAGAGGCAAAGATGAAAAATAAGTCGGATGGGGGGGGGGGATTAAAGGTCACAAGATGGTTAAATTGATGGTACAATATTACCGAGCTAAACAAAGTAGTGAAAAAAATGGAAGTAAACATTTGGTAATTTTAGTGTAGAGGGTAATTATAAAAGACATTGACATTTCCGTAAAATCTTAAACTTTTTCCAGGTGAAGCCTCCAAATTTGAGCGAATTCACAGAAGTCAACATTAAAACCACCAGTTGCCTTTTATGGGTGACTGCCTGGCTCAAGTCAGGAGTGAAATTTGTTTGTTCACATAAGTATTGGAAAAGAAATGTTGATGCTTTGGCAAGTCTGAAATCTCTTTGCCGTCATTGTTGGGTTTTGAATTAATGAATAGGGACCATGTGTTTCTGTACTATTTAAAAGAAATTCAAATAATTCCCTCAAGCACTCAAGAAAGTTGATTAATAGATCTGACATTTAAATAATTGGTAAACCTGTTTGGTTAGAATATGGTTAAAATTGCTTGCTCGTTGGATGCTTCTTTAAGCCTTTGGTGATCATCATAAGCCAGCGCCTTAACATTTTATATATTTGTATGGATTGTGTTCTGGCCAGGGTTATCTGACTCTCAGGGAATCATGACTCTGCCAAATTTATTCAAAAGAAGCTACAGCACACTAAATAATACAGGACTTCCACAAATACTGACTTGTTGACAACAAACCAATCGTAACTGTTATCTACAACCTAATATTTTCAAAATGACCATTACACAAGCTACTGCTTCAGATGGATCCAATTTAGGTTAATCTTTTCTGATTCCATATTAATTTTGGCAGAATTTTCCGTTTTGATGTTAGACATTTGTACTACTTTCCAAAGCTAAGGCAGTTGAATGCCGCTTCAACAGTGGCTACTTAGTCCATTATTTCTGGCATGTTCTTCTGTGTAATTGCCAATGAATGGCGGCATCACCAGAACCACCCTAAATGTGTCATGCAGCCGTGTCACCAAACAAGTAAATCAATAGAATACTAACATACACTTGCACACAACTGCATATTAATTTCCCGCACAAAGAAGGGGGTGCACGTCTGTCAATGCCAGAGATCACACTAGCACAGCAATGTGACAGACAGGGTAAGATACGCTTTTCTCACAAATTTGTCTTTTTTTATTATTCTTTTTTTTTTTTTTTTTTTTTTTTTTTTGTGAGAAATCTAAGTTTGCAAATGTAAAGTCATATTCATTTATAGCTTCCTACACTGGCTATGAGAAATTTTTTTGTTTTCTATGTTTGAAAGTGAATTATCATTTTCTACAGTCAAATTCAACAGTTGTATCTCACTGTAGATCACATGACCTAAACATATTTACAACTAAATTGTGACTCACCTGCATCATTTAAGTGATGCATTAACATGAAGACAAAATCAACGAGATGTTTGCTTATACATCACATGTGACGTTTAATGACTGCAGTGAACCTAGACAGACATAGCACACCAGGATGGCATTGAAGGTAGGCCTAGGGCAGAGTTTTTGCAATGAATTAAGGAATTAATAGTGCCAATGGGTGTTTGTGCCTGTATCCTAACCCTGCTGCCAGCACAACGCCCAAGCCAAAGGTGTGGTGTTTTATGGCCGGGTCCATGTGCAGGCCCAAACCCCAAGTTAACGGGTTTAATCACTTTTCTATCATGACAAACTGACTAAAAGGTTGCAAAAAGTCACACTTACACAAGTAATCATTGAAATTGAATGCATTGATCACATTCAGTAGGCCCCTCAGTCTGTAGATGAAGATTACTGCCATCCAGCCGTTATTTACGAAAAAACTGCCTCAGATAACATGGACACCGTGCATGCACCTGTACTTTTTATAGCTCCAGGATCATGGCGATTTTACATGGGACATGTAAACTTTAAGCATGTACTTCGACATAATAGCACTTTATTACGAACAGAGAATGAGGGAATATGTACAAGGAGCACTAGAACATTTAATTGTAAATAAAAATTTAACAGACAACATGACCATGATGTGACTTTTGAACACCATTTGAATGTCAAGGGTATAGAATTATTGACATATTGTCTCACAGATGGCACGATAGGCATGTAAACACGGGATTGCAAATTACATTTTAACAGCTTAACTCTGCAAGCAGCTTGAAAGTAGGGGGACTTTTCTGTACATTGGCCAGCAATATTGTTCAATTCGCCATCATTTCTAACAGACTAGCAAACCATTAAGTCTGCATGGATGGAAGGGCAGATGGATTCCCAGGAGCAGTTTGACTTGTCATGTCGGCTGTAGCAATCATAAGTTTCATGAGCTTCTTTGATTTGAAATGATGCAAAATATCTTGTGTAGCCGGCTTTTATATTTTTTTAGTGACTTGTTGCGTTTAAGGAGAATATTTTTACCTACAGGTACTTCTGTGTAGCATTTGCATTTTCAGTGCAAATTGGATGGAATTTATCATTGTGACACCGATGTCATTTACGTCAGATCACGGTGTGTGGTTTTGCTTGTGTTATAAAAACAAGAACCGGGTAGGGCAGGGTGCTTTTGGAACCTTGTGCTTTGAAGCCTGGTTGGCTGCAAATCAGACTCAGAGGGGAAACTTGTTAGGCCAGTTACGACTGATGGCAAGTGCTATCTATGGATGAATAGCACTTGTGTTTGAATATGCATTGGACATCCGTTTTCAGAGCCCAGCAACACTGTGTGTGACAACTGTGACAGTTATGTTGATTTTCTTTATCCAATATCATGATAATATTTTAAAGTTAAACATAGGTAGCCCCATGAAGCTTACTGGATCTTAAAACAAGCTGACTGCAGCAAACTACTTCCTTACCCCCCCCCCCCCTCCCCCCAGCACACATTTTGTTTCCTATATGGTCAGCTCCTCAAAGAGGTCTGAAACTACCTAAACTGTGCTGACTTGCACAGCAGGTGATGACTGCAAACTGTGCTGACTTGCACAGCAGGTGATGACTGCATCCTGACACATCTGTGACATGCTCCTGGCTAGGTCTGAAACTGACTGAACGGTTCTGACTGTCACAGCAGGTGATTGATTCGTCACCTTGCGGCCAGCTCGTCATTGGGGCTAAAACTAGCTAAACTGTACCGACCTTCACAACAGGGGATAGCTGACTTGTGTTGAATTTTTCTTGCTCTGCACTAGCACTAATCCCGCGGCCTGACCAAGACGGACTTTTGTAAGAAAACTGCTGACTGGTTCCGGTCAGACCCAGTCAGCTTAAAGTCAGCAACAAGGTAAGATTCAGGAATTTTGTACCCTCCCAGTGCCAGATCATTGTTTAGCTCTGTGGGGTACCAAACCATTCTTTAGTCCTTTGAGGTGCCCAGACCACTGTTTAGTCCTGTAAGGTACCCAGACGATCGTCTGGTCCTGAAAGGTACCCAGACCATCGTTTAGTTATGTGAGGTAGCCAGACCATCGTTTAGTCCCGTAAGGTACCAAGACCACTTTTTAGACAGTACACTGCCCAGACCAGGGGTTAGGCCTACATGATGCTCAAGCCATCATTTAGTCCTCTAAGGTACCCAGACCATCATTTAGTCCTGTAAGGTACCCAGACCATCGTTTAGTCCTGTAAGGTACCCAGACGATTGTCTCATCCTGTAAGAATTTGACTGTCAATCAACACCGACAACAGCTTTCAACAATGTCAGAGAATCCAAGAAACAAGAGCCATCCATGATCAAAACATGACATTCATCAAACAAGCAAGGTTTAAATACAGAAGTCCAAGGTAGACATACAAACAAATTTATAGCTGCTTTGTTCCATTGAATGGACATGAAATGCAATATGAAGGAAAAGCAGACAGGTAAAAAAAGATAAAAAAACATGATATGTGGTGCTAGAGTCCTTATCTTGGGCAGAATCTGAGGATCTTTTTCCGTAAAAGAGGGATTGGTGGAGTCACATTGGAGAATGTGGGGCACCATACGATCAACAGCCGACACACTACAGCCTGTTATGGAACACCAGATGGTGATTGGATGACATATAACAGCTTGTGGCACACCGGATTGTCATATGCTGACTCAAACCTGCAGATGCCCAAAATGGAGTCACTATTACCCCCCCAGCAGTGTATCCATAATCAAGGTGGTTACGTTATACTTTGAGTTCTCTGGCTCAGTGGGTTGGATGGCATAATACTGGGCCAAACGTATTGTCATTACAGAATACCAGAAGCTAGCCCCCTTTAAAAGGAATTAAACTTTCTGAGCTCAACAAATTTTGTCATTCCATCTAGATATGATCTTGAAAAAGCAACAGACAAATTGATACATACCAAACAACAAGGGAGTTAGTTAAGGTACCCTACGGGACAATGATCCAGTAGCCTCAGGCTATTGAGACTCCAGTGTGGACTTCCTTTGACACTGTTTCTTCTATGGTCCTAATGGCCTTGCGAACAGCCTGGATCAGTGGCTTGCTGCTGGCAGTGGCAAGGCGGCTTTGATTGCCATAAACTCTTCTTGTTCCAGTATAAAACCTGTTGATGGCTTATTCTTACAAAGGTTGTCAAAATTCATCAATAAATAGAAGATCCTATCCTTGAGAAAAGGGGAATGGCTTCTGTCGGCTATACCTTTGGTCATTCATAGAATTCACTTTTCTTGTTTTATGTGGAAAAAAGTTGGTATGGGTAAAGGTCACCACAAAACTCTGATGCATCAATATATTCGTTTGAATCGAAAAGACTAATAAACACCAATAACTGAAATATAGCAATAAAAGTGATGGGAATTTAATATCTGTTTGAATGTATTATACTCATAATTGTAAAAGAGAAAGATTTTTACTGTCAAATTTTCACAAACCTAACACAGAGCAATGAAGACTGGAAAAGGACGCAACAAAATCATTTTAAAACAAGAAAAACTGCTCAGACACCAAATGCTGCAACAATGACAGATCTCCAATATTCTGATGCTGACACTTAAGTATCTCCAGTTGCTGCTATGTGCCTCGGTAGCAACTATTGGGATGGGAAAGAGGCCAAGAATGTGCAAAACCAACAACCTGTCTAAAGTTGCATCTGTACCACACACACCTAATTTGTGAATGTGGATATATGTGGAATTCAGGGGTATTGGTACTAAAATGGTGGTGTTCTAAATTCTTTAATTTTTCATCTATGCAGTATTATTGATGAGAAAAGTAGTAATTATTTGTAAGCTAGAGTGACACACCTTCCTTTTATTTCAATTGTATTTGTGCTGCTTGACATGACCTTTATGCACATGCTGAAAATATGTACAGGTTTTTCATCCTACCTCAGTCATGTTGGTCCGCAACTTTGTGACATACTATACGACAAAATTCAAACTTAAATGTGTAAGATCATACATGACATTGAGCTGTGCTGAACAGATAATTCAGTTGAGCACCGACTGAACGTTACTGTATTAAGAAGCCTTTAAATTGAATTCCCTGCTGCAAGGGAACCCATAAGAATTGTCAAACTGCTAGCATAAAATCTCCTGTTTTGTATATTTGGTATCACCACCGATGCAGTTATGTATATGTATATATAATCCAAAAAGGTCCAAAGAAGATCCCTTGGGAAGGTGAAGAGTTTAGCAGAGAGATACACAGAAATAGAGTGGTAAAAGTACTGAGGGTACTTTGCTACCATCACTTCGTATCTTTGATAATGTGATAATGGCTAAGTTCATGATAACCAGCTGTTCCACAGAAACATTAGAAACTCATAAACGGCAGCAAGAAGCCATCTCTCTGGGTTAAAACGTACATCACTGTAGATCACTTGAATATAAAGTCTGTAAATCCTCACAGTCCGATCACATATGGACGATTTGCGAAAATAGCATGCTTTACTTGTACCGCGGAGCGTTGCTTCTATCATTTGGGTATAGTTTGTTAAGATGAGCATCTGTGATTTCTGCAAATATGCATTTGCAAGCATGTTTAGTGATAAAAAAAACAATTAGTTATAAATTTGCATTTGCACTTAGCATGAGGCATATGTTTAATAAAACAGATCATGTGTTATTTTATCTGATAAAAACAGTTTTTTTTCTGTAACTGACTTTTATTTATTTGTAGACTGCCTACTGCAATGGATCTACTTAATCCAAAACAATATGAATTTGAAAACATATATTGGACATAGTATTTACAAGTTGGCAAAACTTTTATTAAAACATTCTTTGATCGGAATTGTTTATTCAGTTATTTAGTTCTTCCCAAAGGCACCATGGGTGGAGGAGGACTGAAAGTTTAAACAAGTTAGTGAACTGAAAGATAAGTACGGAAGACAGAACTGTAATGTTAGAGACTGGATAAAATATCAATGGACAATGACATTTACTAAATGTCACAATACGAAAAAGAAAACAAGGGGACATTGCATCGACATGATTCAATGTATGTATGTATGTATGTATGTATGTATGTATGTATGTATGTTTCTATGTAAATATATATGTAAGTATGTATGTATGTGTGCACATGCTTGTACATCAGAATATACAAACACATGTCTGTATATATCTAAATACATCTTTGGATACTTATGTTCTAATTCTTATGTTAACAATTTAAATTTCACAAAGACGGAAAAATGAGATATATGTTTTGGAAAGGCCACATACAGGTATGTCCTATCTTTATTTTATCATTATACAGTTGTAAATAAAAAAAATCTGCATCCTATGGTAAAAGGATCAGATACTTATATGACCAAGTGATGACAAAAAATGGCAATTGAACATAAGACCAATGTCTAATATTTTGTTCACAAAGCACTTGAAATATTATTTTTTTTGTTTCTCATTGACATTCACGAGTTGGCAAAAGTCGACACTGTGAATATTTTATGAATCTAGTTAAACAGGAAGTTCAACTGAAAACAGTAAAGGTGTCCTTGTCATTGAGGCAGCTGTGTTTATTTGTGGATGGACAGACAATGCTATTAGAGTAATGGATGATACTCCATCAGACCCAGACTTAGACACAGATTCAATTTTAATTGACAAAAAAAATGGTGATACAAACAATAATACATCTCCATTAGAAGACTGTACATCTGTAATGCATTAAATGGCATTTATTACATTAAAATGGGCGGTCAGGATGGCCCCTGCACATCTTTGCATTGGTGATATATCAACCGTCTGCCAGTCCTGGGATTTGTGTCTTTATTAAGCATTATGTGTAGCAATACAACAACAGGAAAATGTGTTGCACATAAATGATATTACCATATACGGCCCTGTTACCTTGTGATTTAAGTCTACTCTCTACAACACTATCCCATGCAACATCTTGTTGCAGTTTACTATCCTATCTCCTGTCATTGAGTTCAGTTAAATTCTTCAATAGACACACATGTAAACCAAATTTCGGTATATAGCTCTGTAGTCTAACGTTTTACAACAAGGCCATCCACATGCAACCAATTGTAGATCTTTCCTCATGTATAATCCTACCAAGTGTAAGAAGGTTTGGTAAAATGCTTGAAGAGCTATTACACAAACACCAAAATGTGCATTGAGACGAAAAGAAAAGAGAAGAAGAAGAACAAGAATAATAATAAGAAGAAACATAACAATGTAAAACTTTACATCAGGAAGTTTGGCAAGGTATCTACATTCATCGCGCATTGGGCCAGATAGGGGTTAATATTTTATTTTCATGTAGATGTTATAAGTATACCTTATTATATACTACTCGCCCTTGTGTGGGAATTGTGGAAGTCACATGCCTTAAGCTTCTTTCTCCCTTTTTTATGCATCATTCACAAAGTCATGAACGAAGATTTGGAGTATTTGTTAACACTCAGTGTAGTTTTTATCCTGCCCTTCAAAGTATAAAAACAAAACCCAAGGATTCCTCTCAGCTGTCTGGTATTTATATGTATATACAATGGTACTCACCTTTTGATGGTTACAGATACAGTATGGACATTTTGAAGAGCCACAAGCTTTATCTTTTGAAGGACTTAGGTGCTGAACTATCTCGAAATCATACGATGTCCTGTAATTCTGTTTATCCGGTTATACTTTTGGAACCGAAAGCATATTAAACATGCTGAATATATATGACACAGTATGGGCTCAACATCTTCCTGCTCACTGACACAATTTAAAGGCTTTTCATACCTCAATGATTTTTGAGGGCTTTTTGGCTATTTATCCACATAAAGTTAAGCATGAAACGCATGGTCAGTGAAGGAAGTAGAAAAAGAAAACAGGTTAGGCTTGCTTTACACGTTATTTCTCATATTATATAAAGTAAAATATTTCAAGTACAAAAGTTGCTGTTTGTATTTGTTTATCAAACTTTCCTGTTTCATGTATTCATCTGACACTCTGCCACTTTTGTACAAGGATTATCAATTCTCAATTGCTGGCCCCAAATAAAACATAAATTGACATCAGTGTCATAAATTGTTATGTACATAGACATTAGCAGCTAACCTTTCAAATAATTTGATCCTGTCTCACTCACACATGATGGCAAATTATAACTCTTTCATCGATCATGTTTTTCACACCAGTCACTACTGATTGTAATTTCTTCTCTACATACATTTCCGTGAGTCATTCAGCTACATATCTTTTACACTAAATATGTCATATCACTGAAGCATATTTCCAAATTCTTTAACAGTACTTATATTGAAGAGAGATGTGCTTGCAACAATGTAAATGTTGACGCCTTTTGGCAACAGGTGGAGCACATTGATTGTGCTCAGGATTTGTAAATGTAAGATTCTTCTTTTGGTTCACACCGTGACTACACTGAAAGAAACTTGGAAAGGTCAGCATTACAAAAGAAACACACAACATTTGCTGGTCATGCAGTTAAAGGGTAATCAACCAAAAGACAATTGTGCAGGAGCTGCGATAACCTTAAGTTGTACTATTCAAGTCTGTTTTGTTTCCTAATCTGTGTAAATTTAAACGCCATGCAATGTGGTGTTCACTTCTGATTAAATGCTCTTTGGTGGCAGGTATATTGATGTAAGTTGGATTATTTTCTTTGGAGACTATAATGAATTTGAGCCCACTTTACATTTGCACAGCTCCCTTATTTGGCAATTTGAAATTAACTGCGTGTTGGCATGTTTTTTAGGAATATGCACTTTGTAAGCTGTCTGCATGCAGTGCAATATAAATCAACCAGGGGCCAAACAAATGAATAAGAAGATAAAAGAAAGAATGGAGACAGGTACACAGGAAAAAAGGAAAGTCAGAAAGAAAACCAATTTTTATTCCACAATTTTCCCCAAGCATGAAAACACAGGATTGCAAATTAAATTTTAACAGCTTAAGTCCACAAGCAGCTTAAATGTAGGGGGACTTTTCGGTACATTGGCCAGCAATATTGTTCAATTCGTCATCACTTCTAGCAGACACAAACCATTTAGTCTGCATAGATGGAAGGGCAGATGGACTCCCAGGAGCAGTTTGACTTGTCATGTCAACTGTAGCAGTCATTAGTTTTATGAGCTTCTTTAATTTGAAATGATGCAAAATATCTTATATAGGTGGCTTTTATATTTTTTTTGTCACTAGTGGCGTTTGAGGAAAATATTTTTTAGTGACAGGTACTTGTGTGTAGCATTTGCATTTTCAGTGCAAATTGGATGGAATTTATCATTCTGACACTGATGTCATTTGCGCAGTTCATGGTCTGTGATTTTGGGTGTTATAAAAACAAGAACTGGGTAGGGCAGGGTGCTTTTCGAACATTGATGCCTGGTTGGCTTGACATCAGACTCAGATAGGGGAAACTTGCTAGGCCAGTTATGACTGAAGGTATATGCTATCAGTGGATGAATAGCACTTATGTTTGAATATGCATTGGAAGTCCCTTTCCAGAGCCCAGCAACACAATGTGTGCAAGTACTGTGACAGTTATGATGATCTTGTTTATCTTATTATCATGATAATGTTTTGAAGTTAAACATATGCAACCCAATTTAGCTTACTGGACCTGAAAGCAAGCTGACTAAAGCCAACTACTTCCATCACCCCCACCCCCACCCCCACCCACCCCACCCCGCTGCTGCCAAGGGCCACATCCATTTTGTCTCCTATGTGGCCAGCTCCTCAAACAGGTCTGAACCTATCTAAACTGAGCTGACTTGCACAGCAGGTGATGACTGCATCCTGACACTTCCAAGACAAGCTCCTAAATAGGTCTGAAACTGGCTGAACTGCAGTGACTGCCACTGCAGGTGTAGGTTGCATTTTGTCACCTCAAAAGCCAGCTCCTCATTGGGGCTGAAACTACTTAAACTGTGCTCACCTTCACAACAGGGTATAGCTGACTTGTGCTGAATTCTGCTTGCTCTGCCCAGCACTAATCCCACAGCCTGACCATGACTGACTTTTGTGAAAAAAAAAAAACTGCTGACTGGTTCCAATCAGACCCAGTCAGCTTAAAGTTGGCAACAAGGTAAGATTCAGCAGTTTGTGCCTCCAAGTGCCAGACCATTGCCTAGCTCTGTAGAATACCAAGCCATTCTTTAGTCCTTAAAGGTACCCAGGCCACTGTTAGGTGCTCTTAGGTACCCAGATCATCGTTTAGGCTTGTAAGGTACCCAGACCATCGTTTAGACCTGTAAAGTACCCAGACCATCGTTTATTCCTGTAAGGTACCAAAACCGCTTTTTTTAGTACAGTAGGGTCCCCAAACCATTGGTTAGTCCTGCATGACCCAGACCATCGTTTAGTCCTGTAAGGTAACAAGACCACTTTTTTTAGTACAGTATGGTACCCAGACCTTAGGTTAGTCATACATGACGCTCAAACCATCATTTAGTCCTATAAGATACATAGATCACCATTTAGCCCTGCAGGATACCTAACCTATTGTTTACTTCATGTCATTCATGGTCTGTATGGAGGCAACCTAACTCATCGCATGTACATTCATGTGCCCTTATGCTGTTAGGAATGATGTAATTGTGAACAACCATTAGGGATCAATCCATGTTGAAAACCATTTAAATCTTGACAAGCCCATTAATATAAACATCACCGAATATAAACGGAATAATTGATTATTAATCAAGCAACACAGTATTCATTGAACAACTAGACATGATAACATTTCATATTGACATCATAAGGATTTGACTGTCAATAGACGCGGACAACAGCTTACAACAATGGCAGAGAATGTGAGAAACAAGAATTATCCATCATCAAAACATGTCATTCATCAAACAAGCAAGGTTTAAATACAGAAGTCCAAGGTAGACATACCAACAACTTTGTGGTTGTTTTGTTCTATTGAATGGACATGGAATGCAATATGAAGGAAAAACAGACAGGTAGAAAAAAGTAAAAAACATGATATGTGGTGCTGGAGTCCTTATCTTGGGCAGAGTCTGAGGATCTTTTGCTGTAAAGGAAAGATTGGTAGAGTCTGGAAAAAGCAGCCTGTTGTTGCGACAAGAGGCTCATAAACAGGTACATTGGAGAATGAGGGGGACCATAAGATCAATGGCTGACGCAATACAGCCTGTTAATGAACACCAGAAATTCGATTGGGTGATACATAACAGCTTGTGGCACACCAGATTGTCAGAGGCTGACAGACTACAGCCTCTTGTTGCATACCAGATTTTCATTGGCTGACACACTACTGCTAGTACCAGACTGGATTGTCATCGGATGACACATAAGAGATGATAGCATACTAGTTTGTCATTGGCTGACACACTAAAGCCTGTGGCATGCCAGAAAAAGATGGACAAAATACTGTCAGAGCTGTGTCAGGTTTGAGTTCTATGCTTTATAAGGTTTCTCACCTGCAGCCACATATGTGCATATTTCCCAGACAATTGAGGTTCTCTTGAAAAAAAGCTGGACCAATGCCCCATCTTCAGAAGAATGCATCATATATTATGAAACATTACATAGCCTTTAGATAGCGTTCAGTTTTTCTAATAACATTAAAGGCCAACCAAGGGAGATAACCATACACAACATCAGCATTTTATTACAGTGTGAAATGGAGAGCTCATTCACAGAGCCACTGTTACAGCAGGACTTAAATGCCGTTTTGTTTTGGGGTAGAAATAGACACGCCTACTATATACATCACCAACCAGTCAATTCATGCTGTATCAGATAATGTCAATCCTTTTTGATCAGATCTTTAAAAACATCATGCATGGGGGATCTTCAAGTCTAGTGAGTGCTTCCACTGATAGAGGCACTGAAATATGGTAGCAGGAAACAGTCGCAAACTCCATGTTCAATGGAAAGTTTAAACCAGGGCCCCTCAAAGAACTGACAATCCATATTGCCGACGAAAAAAGACAGAGTGGTGGGAGCTGAATGTGATTAAGGTGCTCTCACGCACAAAGATCCAGTAGCCTCAGGCTATTGACACTCCAGTGTGGACTTCCTTTGACACTGTTTCTTCTATGGTCCCAATGGTCTTGTGTCCAGCCTGGATCTGTGGCATTCTGCTGGCAGTGGGAAGGCGGAGTTGATTGCCACAAACACTTCCTGTTCCAGCACAAAAACTGCTGTCTTAATATTACAAAGGTTGTCAAAGTTCATCAATAAAAAGAAGATCCTATCCGGGAGAAAAAGGGCATGGCTTGTGTCGGCTATCCCCTTGGTTATCCATATTATTCACTATTTTTATTTTATGTGGAAAAAAAGTTGGTATGGGTAAAGGTCACCACAAAACTCTGACGCATCACTCCCGCCCCCCCCCCCCCCCCCCCATTGCTCAGCCTTATATCCCTTAAGTATGATAATTATATTCGTTTGAGTCGAAAAAAAACCTAATAAATCACAAAAACTGACATATAACAATAAAAGTGATGAGAATTTAATATCTCTATGAATGTGATATACTCAGAATTGTAAAAGAGAAAGATTTTTACTGTCAAATTTTCACCAAGCTAACACACAGCAATGAAGACTGGAAAAGGATGCAACAAAATCAATTTAAAACAACAAGCAAAACTGCTCAGACACCCAATGCTGCAACAATGACAGATCTCCAATATTCTGATACTGACACTAAAGTATGTCCAGTTGCTGCTATGTGCGTCAGTAGCAATTTTTGGGATGGGAAAGAGGGCCAGAATAGGTGAAACCAGCACCCTGTCAAAGTTGCATCTGTGCTGCACCCACCTAATTTGTGAATGTGGATGTATGTGCAATTCAGGGGTATAGGTACTAAAATGGTGGTGTTCTATAATGTTCAATTTTTTATCTGTGCAGTATTATTGATAAAGAAGTATAAATAATTTGTAAGCTAGAATGACACACATTCCTTTTATGTCAATTGTATTTGTGCTGTTTGAGACGACCTTTATGCATCTTTTGAAAATATGTACAGGTTTTTCATCCTACTTCAGTCATGTTGGTCCACAACTTTGTGACACACTATATGACATAATACAAACTTAAATGTGCAAAATCATACATGACATTGAGCTGAGCTTAACTGATAATTCAGTTGAGCACCGACTGAACGTAAATGTATCAAAAAGCCTTTAAATTAAATTCTCTGCTGCAAGGGAACCCATAAGAATTGTTAAAGTGCTAGCATAAAATCTCCTGTTTTATTTACCTGTATCACCACTGATGCAGGTATTTATATATATATATTTCAGCAGCAAGAAGCCATCCCTTTGGCCCTCTGGGTGAAAACTTACATCACTGTGTATCACTCGAATTTAAAGTCTGTAAATCTTCACAGTCCAATCACAGATGGACTATTTGCCCAAATAGCATGCTTTTCCTGTACCGGGGAGCGTTGCTTCGATCATTTGGGTATATTTTGTTACGATGGGCATCTGTGATTTCTGCAAATATGCATTTGCAAGCATATTTAGTGATAAAAAACACAATTAGTTACAAAATTAGCATTTGCACTAAGCATGAGGTATATACTTAATGAAAGAGATCATGTGTTATTTTATCTGATAAAAACAGTTTTTTTTCCTGTCGCTGACTTTTATTTATTTCTAGACTGTCTACTTCAATGGAACTACTTAATCCAAAACAATATGAATTTGAAAACTTTTGTTGGACACAGTATTTACTAGTTGGTGTTAGTTTTGTAAAAACATTCTATGATCGGAATTATTTATTTTAGGTTATTTAGTTCTTTTCAAAGGCACCATGCATGGAGAAGGACTGAAATTAATACAAGTTAGTGAACTGAATGATAAGTATCACTAGTAACTTGTTTCGGCGTTAGTGGGTGCGTTTCGGCGTTTCAGGGCGTTTGCCGGCGTTACACAGCGTTTGCCGGCGTTAGACGGCGTTTGCCGGCGTTACAAACGCCGGCAAACGCCGACTAACGCTGGCAAACGCCAAAATCCAATTAAGCCTTTTGGGGCTCGGCGTTTGCCGGCGTTAGTCGGCGTTTGCCGGCGTTAGTCGGCGTTTGCCAGCGTTTGACACCCTTTCAACGCCGGCAAACGCTGTGAAACGCCGACTAACGCCGGCTAACGCTGGCAAACGCTCTGTAGTCCTCTCAACTAGCAAACTCAATGGGATACATGTAAAATTTGAATTCAGTTGAACTGGGATTAGAAGGATCCATGGAAATTTGTGTCTTGTACTTGTACTAATCATCAATATACTTTTATTTTTTATACTCATGGGCAAAACAACGTAATTATCTCTAATATTATGACGATGATTAATCCATTGAGGTGTATGTGTATTGAATGACTTTGCTCATGATCACTGATATATATATATATATATTTTGGTCACTCCAATCTTGGGATATTAGGGAGATTCCCACCTTATGGGGGAAGACTTGACAGGTATGCTAGCCCAAAGCTATACATTACTGACTTCAGTATAATACATGGAATTTAATAATAAATTCCATGTATTATATTCACAGGGATTCACATCTATGCTAGCACAAAGCTATGCACTGCTGACTTCTGGGGTACAAACAATAAAAAATTGCTGTGCTGTGTTTAAATAAAAATTGAAAACAAGGTTGTTTGTTTGTCTTTACTTTGCAACCAAGATTGGGGTGACCAAAATATATATATATCAGTGATCATGAGCAAAGTCATTCAATACACATACACCTCAATGGATAAATCATCATCATAATATTAGAGATAATTATGTTGTTTTGCCCATGAGTATAAAAAATAAAAGTATATTGATGATTAGTACAAGTACAAGACACAAATTTCCATGGATCCTTCTAATCCCAGTTCAACTGAATTCAAATTTTACATGTATCCCATTGAGTTTGCTAGTTGAGAGGACTACAGAGCGTTTGCCAGCGTTAGCCGGCGTTAGTCGGCGTTTCACAGCGTTTGCCGGCGTTGAAAGGGTGTCAAACGCTGGCAAACGCCGACTAACGCTGGCAAACGCCGACTAACGCCGGCAAACGCCGACTAACGCCGGCAAACGCCGAGCCCCAAAAGGCTTAATTGGATTTTGGCGTTTGCCAGCGTTAGTCGGCGTTTGCCAGCGTTAGTCGGCGTTTGCCGGCGTTTGTAACGCCGGCAAACGCCGTCTAACGCCGGCAAACGCTGTGTAACTCCGGGAACCGCCCTGAAACGCCGAAACGCACCCACTAACGCCGAAA
This sequence comes from Hermodice carunculata, assembly GCA_964020975.1. Taxonomy (NCBI): domain Eukaryota; kingdom Metazoa; phylum Annelida; class Polychaeta; order Eunicida; family Amphinomidae; genus Hermodice; species Hermodice carunculata. The sequence goes on from OZ026618.1 coordinate 5,762,907, forward strand.
CAAGTTACTAGTGTATGGAAGACAGAACTGTAATGTAAGACACTGGATAAAATATCAATGGACAATGACATTTACTAAATGTCACAATACGAAAAAGAAAACAAGGGGATATTGCATCGACATGATTCAATGTATGTATGTATGTATATATGCATGTATGTATGTATGTATGTATGTATGTATGTGTGTATGTTTGTATGTTTTCATGTAAATATGTATGTAAGTATGTATGTATCTATGTATGTATGTATGTGTGCACATGCTTGTACATCAGAATATACAAACACATGTCTGTATATATCTAAATACATCTTTGGATACTGATGTTCTAATTCTTATGTAAACAATTAAATTTTCACAAAGACGGGAAAATGTGATATATGTCTTAGAAAGGCCACATACAGGTATGTCCTATGTTTGTTTTATCATTATACAGTTGTAAAACAAAAGGTCTGCATCCTATGGTAAAAAGGTCAGATACTTATATGACCAAGTGATGACAAAAAATGGCAATTGAACATAAGACCAATATCTAATATTCCGTTCACAAAACACTGGAACTATTATTTTTTTTTTGTTTGTCATTGACATTCAAGAGTTGTCGAAAGTTGACACGGTGAATATTTTATGAGACTAGTTTGACAGGAAGTTAAACTTGAAACAGCACAGGTATCATTGTCATTGAGGCAGCTGTGTTGGTTTGCAGATGGACAGACAATGCTATTAGAGTAATGGATGATACTCCAACACACTCAGACTAAGACTCAGATTCAATTTTGTTTGACAAAAAAAATGGTGATACAAAAAATAATACATCTCAATTAGAAGACTGTACATCTGTAATGCATTAAATGGCATTTATTACATTAAAATGGGCGGTCAGGATGGCCCCTGCATATCTTTGCCTTGGTGATGTATCAACCGTTTGCCAGTCCTGGGATTTGTGTTTTTGTTGCGCAGTATGTGTAGCAATACATCCACACAGGACAATGTGTTGCACCCAAATGTATTACCACACATGGCCCTGTTACCTTGTGATTTAAGTCAACTCTCTACAACACTATCCCATGCTACATCTTGTTGCAGTTTACTATGCTACCTCCTGTCATTGAGTTTTGTTAAATTTTTCAACAGACACACATGGAACCCAAATTTCGGTATATAGCTCTGTAGTCTTACGTTTTACAACAAGACCATGCATATGCAACCAATTGTAGATCTTGCCTCATGTGTAATGCTACCAAGTATAAGAAAGTTTGGTTAAATTCTTGAAGAGCTTTTACACAAACACAAAAATGTGCATTGAGAAGAAAAGAAAAGAGAAGAAGAACAAGAACTATAATAAAGAGAAATATTACAATATAAAACTTTACAATAGGAAGTTTGACAAGGTATCTATGTTTATCGCACATAGGGCCAGGTAGGGGTTATTATTTTATTTTCACGTAGATGTGATATGTAACTAATGATATACTACTCGCCCTCGTGTGGGAATTTGTAAAACATAAACAGCTTGGGCAACACCCATATTCTTGAAGGCCGTTTTGTAGTACTGCTTTGACATGCACTTTCAAAAGATTCATTTAGACTGGATATGGAGGTTTTACATTAGAGGGTGGAAATGAAGTCACGTGCCCTGAGCTTCTCAGAACTTTTTATGCATTATTCAAAAAGTCAAGAACAAAGATTTCGAGTATTTATCACACTCATTGCAGTTTTTATCCTGCCTTTCAAAGTATAAAAACAAAACCCAAGGCTCTTTTCATCTGTCTGGTATTTACATGTATATATAATGGTACTCACCTTTTGATGGTTACAGACACAGTATCGACATTTTGCACAAGCTTTATATTTTGAAGTACTTAGGTGCTGAACTATCTCAAAATCATACGATGTCCTGTAATTGTGTTTATCCGGTTATACTTTTGGAACCAAAAGCATATTAAACATGCTGAATATATATGACGCAGTATGGGCTCAACATCTTCCTGCTCACTGACACAATTTAACGGCTTTTCATACCTCAATGACTTTTGAGGGCTTTTTTGGCCATTTATCCACACAAAGTTAAACATAAAACGCATGGTCAGTGAAGGAAGTAGAAAAAGAAAACAGGTTAGCCTTGCTTTACACGTTGTTTCTCATATCATATAAAGTAAAATATTTCAAGTACAAAAGTTGCTGCTTGTATTTGTTTATCAAACTTTCCTGTTTCATGTATTTATCTGACACTCTGCCAATTTTGTACAAAGTTTATCAATACTCACTTGCTGGCCCCAAATAAAACAACAATTGTTATGTTCATAGACATAAGCAGCTAACTTTCAAAAAATTTAATCCTGTCTCATAACACATATGACCACAAATCATAGCTCTTTCATCGATTAGGTTTGTCACACCAGTCCCTACTGATTGTAACTTCTTCTCTACATACATGCACGGGATTCGTTCAGCTACATATCTTTTACACGAAATATGTCATATCACTAACATATATTTCTTGATTCTTTAACAGTCCCTATATTGAAGAGACATATGCTTGGAACAATTTAAATATTGACACCTTTTGGCAACAGGTGGAGCACATTGATTGTGCTAAGGATTTTGAAATGTGAGATTCTTATTTTTGGTTCACATCGTGACTACACTGAACGAAACGTGGAAAGGTTAGCATGTGACGAAATGTCTCAGAATAACATAGACACGTATTTACATTGATAGTCAAGTAGGGTAAGTCACAATCTAAAGTTTCACAATGGATAGTCTGCCTGGTGAAAATTATCTTCTTTTGAATGATAATTATCTTCTTTCAGGTTGGGCCATCAATGGAATCCAGGCTGAAGATGTGAGAGGGCCACATATGACGAAACCAGCCATGCATGTAGTATTTCAAATATTTCAAAATCTCATTCAAACGTCCTTACAGACAAAGGTTGGTTGTAAGGAAGATGAGGAAAAGCATCAATAAATAATAAAAAAAATGAATCAATGTTCAAACATACATGTTCAGGCCTCTTTTCTCGAGCAATTTAAATGTATTACATATTTCATACTATAAATAAACCACAACCATCAACAGGATGTGTGCAAGTACTGTGACAGTTATGATGATCTTGTTTATCTTATTATCATGATAATATTTTGAAGTTCAACATATGCAACCCAATTAAGCTTACTGGATGTGAAAGCAAACTGACTAAAGCCAACTACTTCCCTCACCCCCACCTCCACACCCACACCCACCCACCCCACCCCACTGCTGCCAAGGGCCGCATCCATTTTGTCTCCTATGTGGCCATCTCCTCAAACAGGTCTGAAACTACCTAAACTGTGCTGACTTGCACAGCAGGTGATGACTGCATGCTGACACTTGTAAGTCAAGCTCCTAAGTAGGTCTACAACTGGCTGAATTTTGTCACCTCAACAACCAGCTCCTCACTGGGGCTGAAACTACCTGAACTGTGCATACCTTCACAACAGGGTATAGCTGACTTGTGCTGAATTCTTCTTGCTCTGCCTAGCATTAATCCCACACCCGGACCACGACTTTTGTGAAAAAACTGCTGACTGGTTCCAATCAGACCCAGTCAGCTTAAAGTCGGCAACAAGGTAAGATTCAGCAATTTTTTACCCTCCTAGTGTCAGACCATTGTTTAGCTCTGTAGGGTACCAAACCATTCTTTACTCCTTAAAGGTACCCAGGCCACTGTTAGGTTCTCTAAGGTACCCAGATCATCGTTTAGGCTTGTAAGGTACCCAGACCATCGTTTAGTTCTGTAAAATACCCAGACCATCGTTTATTCCTGTAAGGTACCCAAACCGCTTTTTTAGAGCAGTATGATTCCCAGACCATTCGTTAGTCCTGCATGACCCAGACCATCGTTTAGTCCTGTAAGGTACCAAGACCGCTTTTTTAGTACAGTATGGTACCCAGACCTTTGGTTAGTCGTAAATGACGTTCAAACCATCATTTAGTCCTATAAGATACATAGATCACCATTTAGCCCTGCAGGATACCTAACCTATTGTTTACTTCATGTCATTCGTGGTCTGTACGGAGGAAACCTAACTCATCGCATGTACACTCATGTGCCCTTATGCTGTTAGGATTGATATAATTGTGAACAACCATTAGGGATCAATCCATGCTGAAAGCCATTTCAATCTTGACAAGCCCATTAATATAAACACCACCGATTATAAACGGAATAATTGATAATTAATCAAGCAACACAGTATTCATTGAATAACTAGACATGATAACATTTCATATTGACATCATAAGGATCCCACTGTCAATAGACGCGGACAACAGCTTACAACAATTGCAGAGAATGTGAGAAACAAGAATCATCCATCATCAAAACATGTCATTCATCAAACAAGCAAGGTTTAGATACAGAAGTCCAAGGTAGACATACCAACAACTTTATGGTTGTTTTGTTCTATTGAATGGACATGGAATGCAATATGAAGGAAAAGCAGACAGGTAGAAAAAAGTAAAAAACATGATATGTGGTGCTGGAGTCCTTATCTTGGGCAGAGTCTGAGGATCTTTTGCTGTAAAGGAAAGATTGGTAGAGTCTGGGAAAAGGAGCCTGTTGTTGTGACAAGAGGTTCATAAGCAGGCACATTGGAGAATGAGGGGGGCCATAAGATCAATGGCTGACGCAATACAGCCTGTTATGGAACACCAGATTGTGATTGGGTGACACATAACAGCTTGTGGCACACCAGATTGTCATAGGCTGAGAGACTACAGCCTCTTGTTGCATACCAGATTTTCATTGGCTGACACGCTACTGCTAGTGCCACACTGGATTGTCATCGGATGACACATTAGAGATGATAGCATACTAGTTTGTCATTGGCTGACACACTAAAGCCTCTGGCATGCCAGAAAAAAAATGGACAAAATACTGTCAGAGCTGTGTCAAGTTTCAGTTCTCTGCTTTATAAGGTTTCTCACCTGCAGCCACATATGTGCATATTTCCCAGACAATTGAGGTTCTCTTGAAAAAAAATCTGGACCAACGCCCCGTCTTCAGAAGAAGGCATCATATATTATGAAACATTACATAACCTTTAGTTAGTGTTCAGTTTTTCTAATAACATTAAAGGCCAACCAAGGGAGATAACCATACACAGCATCAGCATTTTATTATAGTGTGAAATGGAGAGGTCATTCACAGAGCCACTGTTACAGCAGGACTTAAATGCCGTTTTGTTTTGGGGTAGAAATAGACACGCCTACTATATACATCACCAACCAGTCAATTCATGCTGTATCAGATAATGTCAATCCTTTTTGATCAGATCTTTAAAAGCATCATGCATTGGGGATCTTCAAGTCTAGTGAGTGCTGCCACTGATAGAGGCACTGAAGTATGGTAGCAGGAAACAGTCACAAACTCCATGTTCAATGGAAGGTTTAAACCAGGGCCCCTCAAGGAACTGACAATCCATATTGCCGACGAAAAAAGACAGAGTGGTGGGAGCTGAATGTGATTAAGGTGCTCTCAGGCACAAAGATCCAGTAGCCTCAGGCTATTGACACTCCAGTGTGGACTTCCTTCGACACTGTTTCTTCTATGGTCCCAATGGTCTTGTGTCCAGCCTGGATCTGTGGCATTCTGCTGGCAGTGGGAAGGCGGAGTTGATTGCCACAAACACTTCCTGTTCCAGCACAAAAGCTGTTGATGTCTTAATCTTACAAAGGTTGTCAAAGTTCATCAATGAAAAGAAAATCCTATCCGGGAGAAAAAAGGCATGGCTTATGTCAGCTATCCCTTTAGTTATCCATATTATTCACTTTTCTTGTTTTATGTGGAAAAAAGTTGGTATGGATAAAGGACACAACAATACTCCGACACGTCACTCCCCCCCCCCCCATTGCACAGCCTTATAGCCCTGATTATTATAATTATATTCGTTTGAGTCGAAAAAAAACTAATAAACCCCAAAAACTAACATATAGCAATAAAAGTGATGAGAATTTAATATCTATTTAAATGTGATATACTCAGAATTGTAAAAGAGAAAGATTTTTACTGTCAAATTTTCACGAAGCTACCACACAGCAATGAAGACTGGAAAAGGATGCAACAAAATAATTTTTGAACAACAAGCAAAACTGCTCAGGCACCCAATGCTGCAACAATGACAGATCTCCAATATTCTGATGCTGACACTAAAGTATGTCCAGTTGCTGCTATGTGCCTCAGTAGCAATTTTTGGGATGGGAAAGAGGGCAAGAATGGGCGAAACCAGCACCCTGTCTAAAGTTGCATCTGTGCTGCACCCACCTAATTTGTGAATGTTGGTGTATGTGGATTTCAGGGGTATGGGTACTAAAACAGTGGTGTTCTATACTGTTCAATTATTTAACTGTGCAGTATTATTGATAAGAAAAGTATAAATAATTTGTAAGCTAGAATGACACACATTCGTTTTATGTCAATTGTATTTGCGCTGCTTGAGACGACCTTTATGCACATAATGAAAATATGTTCAGGTTTTTCATCCTACCTCAGTCATGTTGGTCCACAACTTTGTGACACACTATATGACATAATACAAACTTAAATGTGCAAAATCATACATGACATTGAGCTGAGCTTAACTGATAATTCAGTTGAGCACCGACTGAACTTTACTGTATCAAGAAGCCTTTAAATTAAATTCTCTGCTGCAAGGGAACCCATAAAAATTGTCAAAGTGCTAGCATAAAGTTTCCTGTTTTGTATACTTAGTATCACCACTGATGCAGGTATCTATCTATCTATCTATCTATCTATCTATCTATCTATCTATCTATCTATCTATCTATCTATCTATCTATCTATCTATCTATCTATCTATCTATCTATATATATATATATATATATATATATATATATATATGTATGTATATACATATATTCAGCAGCAAGTAGCCATCCCTCTGGGTGAAAACTTACATCGCTGTAGATCACTTGAATTTAACGTCTGTATGTCTTCACAGTCCAATGACAGATGGACTGTTTGCGCAAATAGCATGCTTTACCTGTACCGGGGAGCGTTGCTTCGATCATTTGGGTATATTTTGTTCAGATGGGCATCTGTGATTTCTGCATATATGCATTTGCAAGCATGTTTAGTGATAAAAAACACAATTAGTTACAAAATTAGTATTTGCACTAAGCATGAGGCATATGCTTTATAAAACAAATCATGTGTTATTTTATCTGATAAAAACAGTTTTTTTTCTGTCGCTGACTTTTATTTATTTGTAGACTGTGTACTGCGATGGAACTACTTAATCCAAAACAATATAAATTTGAAAACTTATGTTGGACATAATATTTACTAGTTGGTGTTAGTTTTATAAAAACATTCTTTGATCGGAATTATTTATTTTAGGTTATTTAGTTCTTTCCAAAAGCACCATGCGAGGAGAAGGACCGAAAGTTAATAAAAGTTAGTGAACTGAATGATAAGTATGGAAGACAGAACTGTTATGTTAGAGACTGGATAAAATATCAATGGGCAATGACATTTACTAAATGTCAAAATACTAAAAAGAAAACAAAGGGACATTGCATCGACATGATTCAATGTATGTATGTACGTATGTATTTATGTATGTATGTATGTATGTTTCTTTTAAATTTGTATGTAATTATGTATCTATGTATGTATGTGTGCACATGCTTGTACATCAGAATATACATGCACATGTCTGTATATATCTAAATACATCTTTGGATACTTATGTGCTAATTCTTATGTAAACAATTTAAATTTTCACAAAGACGGAAAAATGTGATATATGTTTTGGAAAGGCCACATACAGGTATGTCCTATTTTTGTTTAATCATTATACAGTTGTAAATAAAATCTTGTGTGCATCCTATGGTTAAAGCGTCAGATACTTATATGACCAAGTGACTACAAAAAATGGCAATTGAACATATGACCAATATTTAGTATTCCGTTGACGAAACAATGGAAACAATTAAATTGTTTTTTTTTTTTTTTTGTCATTGATATTCAAGAGTTGTCAAAAGTCGACACTGTGAATATTTTATGAGTCTAGTTTGACAGGAAGTTAAACTTGAAACAGCACAGGTGTCATTGTCATTAAGGCAGTGGGGTTTATTTGAGGATGGACAGACAATGTTATTAGAGTAAAGGATGATACTCCATTAGACTTAGACCCAGACTCAGACTCAGACTCAGATTCAATTTTATTTGACACAAACAATTGGTGTTACAAAAAATAATACATCTCAATTAGAAGACTGTACATCTGTAATGCATTATATGGCATTTATTACATTAAACTGGGCTGTCAGAATGACCCCTAAACACCTTTGCCTTGGTGATATATCAACTGTCTGCCAGTCCTGGGATTTGTCTTTTTATTAAGCAGTATGTGTAGCAAAACCACCACAGGAAAATGTGTTTCACATAAATGTTATTACCATACATGGCCCTGTTACCTTGTGATTTAAGTCAACTCTCTACAACACTACCCCATGCTACTTCTTGTTGCAGCTTATCATCCTACCTCCTGGCATCGAGTTTTATTAAATTTTTCAATAGACACACATGGAAACCAAATTTCGGTATATAGCTCTGTAGTCTTACGAATTACAAAAAGACCATCCATATGCAATCAATTGTAGATCTTTCCTCATGTATAATCCCACCAAGTATAAGAAAGTTTGGTAAAATTCTTGAAGAGCTTTTACACAAACACCAAAATGTGCATTGAGAAGAAAAGGAAAGAGAAGAAGAACAAGAATAAGAACAAAATTAATATTACAATGTAAAACTTTACATCAGGAAGTTTGACAAGGTATCTATTTTCATCACACATAGGGCCAGGTAAGGGTTATTATTTTATTTTCACGTAGATGTTATATATAATTTATGATATAGTACTCGCCCTCGTGTAGAATTGTAAAACATAAACAGCTTAGGCAACACCCGTATTTGCGAAGGCCATTTTGTAGTGCTGGTTTGACATGCCCTTTCAAAAGTTTCATTTAGACTGGATATGGAGGTTTTGGAATAGAGGCAGGAAATGCAGTCACATGCCCTGAGCTTCTTGGCCCTTTTTTATGCATCATTCAAAATGTCAAGAACGAAGTTTTCAAGTATTTTTCACACTCAGTGTGGTTTTATCTTGCCTTTCCAAGTATAAAAACGAAACCCAAGGATTGTTTTCATCTGTCTGGTATTTACATGTATATATAATGGTACTCACCTTTTGATGGTTACAGATACAGTATCGACATTTTGCAGAGCCATTAACTTAATATTTTGAAGGACTTGGGTGCTGAAGTATCTCAAAATCGTTCAATGTCCTGTAATTGTGTTTATCCGGTTATACTTTTGGAACCAAAAGCATATTATACATGCTGAATATATATGACGCAGTATGGGCTCAACATCTTCCTGCTCCCTGACACAATTTAACGGCTTTTCATACCTCAATGAATTTTGAGGGTTTTTTTTCGCTATTTATCCACACAAAGTTAAGCATGAAACGCATGGTCAGTGAAGGAAGTAGAAAAAGAAAACAGGTTTGGCTTGTTTAACACGTTATTTCTCATATTATATAAAGTAAAATCTTTCAAGTAAAAAAGTTGTTGTTTGTATTTGTTTATCAAACTTTCCTGTTTCATGTATTTATCTGACACTCTGCAAGTTTTGTACAAAGATTATCAATATTCACTTGCTGGCCCCAAGTAAAACATAAATTGTTTTGTTCATAGACATTAACAGGTCACCTTTCAGATAATTTGATCCTATCTCACTAACACATGATTACAAATTATGACTCTTTCATCGATCAGGTTTGTCACACCAGTCACTACTGATTGTAATTTCTTCTCTACATACATTCAAGGGAGTCATTCAGTTACATATCTTTTGCACAAAATATGTCATATCACTAACGTATATTTCTTGATTCTTTAACAGTCCTTATATTGAAGAGACATGTGCTTGCAACAATGTAAATGTTGACGCCTTTTGGCAACAGGTGGAGCACATTGATTGTGCTAAGGATTTTTTAATGGTGAGATTCTTATTTTTGGTTCACATTGTGACTACACTGAACGAAACTTGGTAAAGTTAGCATGTGAGGAAATGTCTAAAAATATTATAGACACGTATTTTACATTGATAGTCAAGCAGGGTAAGTCACATCTAAAGTTCCCCAATGGATAGTCCGCCTGGTGAAAATTACCATTTTTTCAATGAAAATTCTCTTCTTTCAGGTTGGGCCATCAATGGATCCTGGGCTGAAGATGTGAGAGGGCCACATCTGACCGAACCAGCTGTGCATGTTGTTTTTGAAATATTTCAAAATCACATTCAAACGTCCTTACGGACAAAGGTTGGTTGTAAGGAAGATGAGTAAAAGCATAAATGAAAAATTAACAAAATGAATCAGTGTTCAAACATACATGTTCAGGCCTCTTTTCTCAAGGAATTTAAATGTATCACATATTTCAGAGTATAAATAAATCACAACCATCTGCTGCATTTCAAACCAAAAACACAACGTTTGCTAGTCATGAAGTTAAAGGGTAATCTTCCAAAAGCCAAATGTGCAGGAGCTGTGATAGTATTAAGTTGTACTTTTCAAGTCGGTTTTGTTTCCTAATCTGTGTAAATTTAAACCCCATGTAATGCGGTGTTCACTACTGATTTAATGCTATTTGGTGGCAGGTATATTGATGTAAGTTGGACTGTTTTCTTTGGAGACTATAATGAATTTGAGTCCACTTTACATTTTTTATAGCTCCCTCATTGAGCAATTTGAAATTAACTATGTGTTTGTATGTTTCTTAAGGAGCGTGAACTTTGTTAATTGTCTGCATGCCGTGCAATATATATCAACCAGCCACCAAACAAATGTTATAAGAACATAAAGGAAAGAATGGAAGAATGTGCACAGGAAAGAAAGAAAGTCAGAAAGAAATACCTTTACCTAAATATTTTATTCCACAGTTTTCCCCATTTGCTTGAAATGTGCGTTGTTGCATTCCCAGAAATCAGATTCTAACCTCAAACCATTTCTCTAGCTCGGTGACATGGGGTTTCCATGCCAACTTAAGCCATCCTCTTACTTCTGGACACCAATGATTAGTTATGAAACGAAGGGCGACAATTTTGCTATGAGCCCAGAACATGAAAAGGTAGCTGACGATGCAGTTGCAAGGAAGTTGAAAGGAGATATCAATGACAACAAAAAAAGCAATACTTTTCTCATGAAGGACAGTTTAGGACATTTATTGGCAAAATATAATGCAAACAAAATGTTTTGGATTTGTTGCATATACACACATGCCCCCTTTGTCCATCCCCAATATTTGTACGCTGTCTTTCTTGGGCCACCTATTTATTTGCTTCATTAATTTTCTCAAACATGTATAATGTGTCAGAGGCTTCTATGCAGGTAACATGGAGTACTGATAAAGCCTGATCACAAATTTTGTACAGCACAGAAGGCCAACCAAGGCGCTCTGCTGTTGTGCATAAAAATCACATTCATAGTAGGATGACCTTAAAACTTTGTACCAGTGTATCCTAGTTTTAATTATGAGGCAGACAACAAATGTTTGTAACGGTGAACAAGCTCCACATTGCCTACGAGAATGATTTGACATGAAAAAGTAAAACATTGATGTCTCAGAATACCTGAATATGAGATAAAATCGTAGTGAAATGGACGGTTACAGGCTGTACAAGAGATTTTGCCTGTAAAGCAAGCTGCATACCATGCAGTCCAGCTTGCTTTGGTCGCCAAATCTCTTGGCCCTTGTGGTACCACAGCTAGCATCTATGCACATGGAAGTCTGACGCTGCACATCAAATCTATCTCCATTCAGTATCATAGGTGGAACATGAGCATTATTTGGTACATAATGATTATATTTAGTGTATGTCTATGGGTTTGTCAATTATTGGTATAATTATGTTATGTTGAAAGTTGTGTAAAGAGCATGGTCGGTAAAACAGGGCGACTAGGCTGATCTGTTGAACATAATAAAATTGTAAATACAGGATCACATTACCCTTAGCAAACTCTTCGTGTGGGGTTCACTTGGTTCATATGGAAGGCAATCATTATGACATACATTTATGTTGATATTCCACAGGTGCCAGAAATGGAAGTACAAATATGAAACATGTCTTATCATACAGGATTTAAAGTATGTTTGACAGAACAGATAACCCAGGAGCATTGGCGAAAAGGTAGGCAAAATTAATAGTAAGCTGTTTTTCAGGAGAGGTGCATACATGCAAGTACAACCTTGAAATCAGAGGTAACTTGACGACATTTGTAAACACCAATTTCAATGATATGGAAATCATATTGAATCTGGTGAAAACACACATGTTTTATTATAGAAGCTGTGCTATTGCCCACTCAAAATAATGGAGGAAGATAGCCCGATCTACGTAAAAAGTGCATTAGTGTTTCTTTGAATAGTTTCAAAGACTGGATATTGTTCATCATAATCAGGGCATTTAAGGTGCAGGATCTTAAGTCAGCACCTTTCGATAACCTCTAATCACTTTTGAATTTTTTTTTCGATAGTTTGATACTTAAACTACATGCTTGTAATAACTGAGATGTTTGAAAATAGAATTTATATGAGAAAATTGAGCTCAAAGCTTTTGTTTACACTGAAAAGTTTCAGCGGTGCTAAGCACATAGGGTTTGTTTGCATGGGCATGGCAATGAACCATGTCATTGTTTGCAGTCATTAGTCCATGACCCTTGGAAACCGATTGAGCTACTGACAAGGGTCACTCAAAGGGAACAGGAAACCACTAGCCATGAACAGAAGAATGGGCCTGTTGCACTAATCACTGCCATTGTTTTGACTACTTTGAAATTCTCTATTCATGCAAAAACAAATTAGCATGAGCCACTTACTGAGTCCCAAATATGGGAAGCCCCATGTAAACCCACACCCAAACAAGCCAAGTGTCATATTCCCAATTTTAAAAAGTCTAGTTATAAGCCACAAAATATATTTGTTTCCAATGACAACATCACAGAGGTAAACCTACAAGTTTATTTCACACAAAAATAAAAACACAGGACAGACAAAGTGAGTATTTGTCATATTACAGCCAGAAATGCATAAAAATTGGGAGCATTTTCTTTCAACGCGATTTTCTTGAAATTTTTTTTTGCTGTACCTCTGCAATTGTATATATCGCTTTACAAACATGCAAATTGCCCTATCACATTAAAATCAATGGACATTAAAAGAAAAAACATCATACCTAGGAGCAGTACCAGAAATTGTTTCTGACAACCACTTCCATAAATTTGGAGCACTTTCATGAAAGAAAATAAACAATCTGTCAGGACTAACTTTAAAATTTTATATCCTTTTTATTTACGCTATTTCAGGATGCACCATTGAATTCGATCCTGGACATGGATATATATTTTTAATTTCTTCTGATTTCCACACAATTTTGTGCCACTTGTGTACTAAAAATGTGAAAATCCTACCAAGTCGGGGAAGAATGCAATAAAATCTCAAAAAAAACCTCCAACCCTGCAAAAAAACTATGGATACAAATCTACGGATATCTGGTAATAAGAAAATATATAGGTTTAATGTAGTCCCAAAAAAAATTAAATGGCTAATATGGATCCAAAGTTGTCAGTGTAACTGCACACTAGCAACGGATCCCCACCTTAAGCATCCATTTCATACATTTCATGAATGCTAGAAGACAAAGCCACAAAATCACGCCACACAGTGTCTACAGGCTGGATTAAAACATCAGGAAGGAAACTCGATATTTTTTCCTACTCTGCTCTGTCCATCCATTTCATAGCATATTACTTTCTCAGCACATCACAATCTTCTTTCATATTAGAAACAGGGGATCTGAAACAATTTCATTTTCTGTTTTTCTTTTATCAATACCAATGATGAAGCTTTCTCGCTAAAGTACTCATTACATGTCATTTACTAAGAGGGACAACCGTGACATATATATATAAATTTATACATATATATATATATATATATATATATATATATATATATATATATAGAAATATATATACATACATATATATATACATATACATATACATACATATATATGTATATATATACATACATATATATAGATAATACATATACATACATATATATATATATATATATATATATATATATATATATATATATATATATATATATGTACATATATATACATGAAGTATTCATTCCAATTGGCGCACTGCGCACTTAAAAATGATTTACGTGAAAATCCCGCCCGGAAAAAACGATCATAAGCGCACGCACCCCAACCCCCACCCCCATTTTTCCTATGGCAAGTCTTGCAAAGAGTTGGAACAGTCAACATATTTACATCAATAAAATCATCGGTAAAACTATCAATACAAATTTGGAGACACGCCTAGACACCAGAAGATGTTAACATACATATCAAACTTTATTTCTGTCGATAGAGATTAAAAATTTGGTAAAGAGAGGTGACATTCAGCCAATTAAATGCCTGGGTCTGCCTCCCCGGTGAGCAAGCCAGCATGGTTACCTAAACAGGAAGTGGCGACTGTGCAAGTGCATCATGACAGGAAGTGCTCAGCAAACAGGGAGTTCTTGTTTTCAAAGTACACACAGAGATGCAGATGAGGTGGAGAGCATTGAAAATCCACAACAAACAAACCATCATGCGTTTTGTGATAAAGAATTGTAATTGATTGGAAAACTATTGATTTCAGAGCTAGTTATGCATGGTGATAAAGCAGTTACATTAAAAACCACACCAGTTTCACAGTTAGTAGCCTGGGGATCATCAATAAAAGTGAAGATGTGCGCTTATTGGGGTATGTATGCTTATTGGAATGAATACGGTATATATATATATATATATATATATATATATATGTATGTGTGTGTGTGTATATATGTATATATATGTATATATATGTGTGTATATATATATATATATATATATATATATATATATACACATACATATATACATGAGAGGCCATTTCAACATTTAAAAATGTGTAGCAGTATCTTCAAAATATGTGGCCATATAGCTTTGCCAGTAGCACCAATTATTTAAGAATATAGCTTACTCATTTACACAGATCACCAAATGATCTGAAAACAGATCATATAGCCACATTGTTCGCCTTATATATTTTGGCCCCGTTCATTGAATATATCTGTAAATCATTTGGTGATAGCTTAATATCATTGTGACCTTGACATAAGTATTTTTGGGTCTGGTCAATTGTATGTTATAACAAGGAGAGGTAAGAATGTTTTTAGGCGAAATTATCTGCAGGTTCTGCTGACCTTCTGTGGTTGAGAGACCCTTTAAGCCTGTCCATGGGGCATCCAATGGATTTACCTTTGTTTCTGTGGATTGTTCTCCAGCATAATCCTACCATGCTCATTACCCAAAATGCATCATTTACAAAAAATTCTGAGATATTTTCGAAAAAGCATTAAATAAGAACTAACAGTAAGATATATCTGCTAAATATGGTTACATGTAAAAACATATATATATATATATATATATATATATATATATATATATATATATATATATATATATATATATATATATATATATATATATATATATTTACATACAAAGTGTGACTTTTTCACCACATTACAAAATTTGAACAGATAGGAACACTGACATCACTAACAGTGGCATCAATCTATTTGGCGCTGCTTTATATTACCAAACATTATAAGACAAGTTTTGTCCACATTAAATAGGGTGAATTTCATCGTTGTGGTACCTGTGGTAGGATCTATATCCTATTATGTTACGGTATTCACCAGAAATGGTACTACAAGTTTGCTCTTGTAGTAAAAAGAACATGACGTATCAAAACTGTAATTGAAAATCAGTCCTGGTCTAAAAGTGTCCAAATCTTGGCAATTCTATCAATGTGAACATCACTTGACACAACAGGAAGACTTGAATAGCCATCAAGCATTATATTATTCATTGAACACTGAAAAGCATAAGATGTCATGTTGACTACTCATGCTCTTGCAATAGAGAGTTGGTGCAGCAGACATGTAAGTATTTCTATTTATAATATTGTTTTCCTTTCTACGTTGCATATTGTGTCATTATTCACACAGTATACAGATGTGTATTTCCTGGCATGTGACGTGCCATTTGCTCTGTGATGTAGCGAGAAGACTCATAACCTAATTGCAATCAACTTCCTGGGGCCTTCTGACCGTGGATATTGAAACACAAAACGAGGCTAACATTGTAACTATTTGTGACCACAACAGAAAAAAGTACAACTGATAATTCATAGATTGAGATCTTGAGGAATGTATTTATTGGGAGAGCTTATCTTTAAATCCAGTAGTCCTTACAATCCTCCCGGATCTTTGATAACAAATTAGCATAATAGAGTTTGTCATATCAATACGGCCATTTAATACCTGGTGGAACTCATGGACCCCAGTCTCTTTCATTTCTTTGAACTAATTGTTTCTGCATGACCAAACGTTAAGAACCAAACCTATTTTAAAAGCACCACCACTGTTCTGTGCAATATATTCCACTGTTTAGAATCATAACCTTTTCAGTTTTAGCTGAATACATTTGAGTGATCTTTACAACGGGCAGGATAGGCAGGTCCACACTGAAGCCATGCACTAGGGGTTGTGGTCATAAATATTGTGATGTACCAGACATCCATGTAATTCATGATTGGGTCGATATTATGTTTTAAATCTAATTTCATATATTATGGAAACAAATGAAGCACGCACAAAATTAGGTTAATTGTCTTTTAGCCATA
This sequence comes from Hermodice carunculata, assembly GCA_964020975.1. Lineage (NCBI taxonomy): Eukaryota > Metazoa > Annelida > Polychaeta > Eunicida > Amphinomidae > Hermodice > Hermodice carunculata. Next base: position 5,779,771 of record OZ026618.1, read on the forward strand.
CCTCCCCCCCCCCTCGAAAAAAAGGAGAAAAATTCCTCTGTCATGTAATTTTCAAGGATATCAGATGGCAGTTTGCAAAATTTAGAATAGTTGGGCACATGTAGAACCAAATCATCATTACAACATAGCATCCATGGTTTATTTTGTATATGCAATGTTTTATACTATCGTCATAGTTTTAAATGTGAATGTGTGCTTTTATGCATTTTGATCTCGTGCATAACTTCTTTTTACTACAATGGGCCAATTAAAGAATGTAAGACAGATAATGTTTCTCATTTCTCCTGTCCTGATGACAGCATTAAATGAAATTAAGACATATCCTCCTTTTCCACCAGCTTACCAAGATATCTTTTTCACTTTGCACCACTTGGTCTTTCCCCTTCAGTTAAGACAGAGATGGAAGTGGGGTTAAGTTTCATGAGTCTCAACTGAATTGTCTGTGAAAATAGTTTATCGTTGCTGTTGGAAAAGTCAAAGCAGACTTTGATTACCAGGTACTTGAGGGCAGCTAAGGGATACAAGGGTTAATACATACCCAAAAATAAATGTATAATAGACATGGACACGTCTTTTTACATTCATTACTTCTATTCACTGTGACTAATTGCTCTTTCGCTCCTTTTTTGCGTGTTTTACATTTAATGTATATTGTGCATGTAATTTGAATGTATAAGCATTTTTCCTTAAATAAATGATTGGACATTCGGACAGAAATAGCATCTAGCTGTCCAATGATTTACAGCACATCTCCGTAATTTTTTTGTCTGTAAGGAGAACAGCTGTAATTCTGGTTTTTCCTTGCTACACTACCATTGAGCTTATATGACAATTTCATTAGATTCAAAATCGACCTGAGTCTAGAAATGAGCAAACATGTACACTTGTCGCCTGTGTATAAGTTTGCAAATTTACTAACAACTCATATTTAAAGCATTTTACTCTGGAATTCAGACTGACTACAACAGTCACTATAAAATGATAATGTTTTCAAAATTAAATATATGTATGTATGTTTGTCTGTATCTATGTATGTATGTATGTATGTTTGTATGTACGTACATATATATATATATATATATATATATATATATATATATATATATATATATATATATATGTATATATATATAGTAACTAAGTAAGTTAGTAAGTAATTTTATTTACCTTCAAAAAGTCAATGTTGACTCATGAGCCATCTACAATACATATGAATACCTTTCGCATGCCAACTTGAACAATCATTACAGTATATTTCTTACATAGTAGAATACATGAAGTAATGTGGACGGCAATGTCAGCTAATTAGCTACCAACTGTACAATACAAATCAATCTCAGCTAGTACACCATATTATATTCTACATTCCATTACCCCCCCCCCCAAAAAAAATTAAGTTGGCACATAAAGCATATAAGAAATAAAAAATATCAGCTACATAATGTAAGTAAACAAGTTTACAGCACCTGAGAATAAAGACTGACACATTGTTAGCACACCTAAGGCAAATACAAGGTTACTACTAAAAATGAGTTATTCCACAGAAGTTTATGAACTTCAGTGCCAGTGGCAATTTCCAATTGTAATCAGTATCCAAGTAAAGCTATACCAGACTACAACTACACATATATAAATATAGTCACTCATCTAATATGATACATTAAATCGACCTTACTAGAGAGACCTGAGAGTGAGAGTAGTTCCTCTCTATATGGTTTACATTACACCCAAACCTGGTCATGGACTTGTACTATTTTATCAATACTTGTGATAAGTCTGATAAATTACAGGACATATAAAGACAGCTGAAGACGGTCATACATGTGTTGATGTGCACAAGCAAAAATGAAACTAGACATTCTTGGCCATTTAATTAGCTTATGATGGCACACCTTATAGTATTCAAGCCCTCACGACTCCTTAGGAAGGCATCTATGTAAAAACTTGCCTACTGAGAAATAAATATGGGGGTCTTTACAGGACATGAGTGCAATGAATTCATCTTTTACATTCGGATCTGGAAAATTTGAAATGAGGGTTTGTACTTTCTTACACAATTCATCACGTTCAGTTTGGAAAGCGGAACATTCTATAAGAAAATGGGGCTCATCATCCACAGCACCAAGATTTCATCATACACAGATGCGGTCTTTAACACGAAGTTTAGGTTTACAGTGACGGCCCAGTTCTATTTTCAAACTGTGCGAGCTCAGCCTGAGCCTTGCAATACATTGGATATATGTAACCTTAGGGATGGTTGATAGGTATGGTTCTAAACGAAATTATTGTTTGAAATGCTTATATAAACGCAGTTTTTATCATCTTCAAGGGAATGTAACATCAATTTACATTTCTGACTATAATTGGCATACAACTTCTCTGTCAATTTTTTCATAAAAGTAAATTCATCCTCTACAAGTTGGGAATGCCAGGAAGAACTGAGCTCAGCTGATGAGAGTATTTTTACCACTGTTGTATCCCAATTTGTTTGTCCTGCATTGTACATCTCAATTAACATATTGTATGCTGATTTCAAAACATGCTCAGTTGGAAATGTTAATATATATAACCGATATTCAATCAATCTGACCTGCTGCCTGATATATAGGGGAAATCTTCCAGTATCCAGGTATACACCAAGCGTAGGTGTTTGTTTTCTTACACCGATATATGTATATTATATATATATATATATATATATATATATATATATATATATATATATATATATATATATATATATATATATATAGTGTACATTTAGAGTGATACTTTTGTCTCTAAAGTGAAGTTTGCCATATATTGTTGGTCTCCCTGTGGACACCATGCTTCCCTGCACAATGTGATTTAAATGAAACATGAATCAAGTAGGCCATGAACTATATGGAGTGTGCTTACCAAAAGGCGATATTCTGGCAAAGGGCGTGATGTCACTGCTGGGTTAACATGCTTCTACGTATCATTCGTTAATATCAGAATTCCTCAATTTACCTTGTTTTATGGAAGTGCATGTGGTAATAAGCATAGCTAATATCTCCATTGTCTGATCATTCCATAAATGTTAACAGAAAACATTCAGCCTTACTGTTGTGTTCTCTAATGTGCACATGAGGCCTACAAAAACATGGCAAGAACTCATCAACAGGAAAAGGGACTTTGTACTATGATACTGAATTCAAAATCTTGTAGTTGGTGCCGCGTCTAGCTGTGAAAGCCCCCCTTCAGTCCACGATTAAAGGTACTGCTCAATCTTTTTCTTTTCTCAGAATGGCAATGTCATTGAAAACGCAACAGGGCAGGAAAGATATACCCTGATTCCCCTTGTGACAAGTGGTGTTTGACCTGCACAAAATCCTACTTTCAATTTGTTAGTGACTAGTACCCCTGAAAAGTGTATGAACTTCCCATCCACATAAACACACTACACACACACACACACACACACACACACACACACACACACACATATATATATATATATATATATATATATATATATCAGTTATGGTTCGGGTGGTTTATGGGCAGAATTGCAATCCCCAGACTGTATGGTGGGCAGTTGTTCTGTTTATGGGCAGTTGAAAAATGCCCATAAACCATGTTTCCCTTAAATTCAATGTGGGGGTTTCAGAAATGTACAAATTAGCAAATCTGCCCAGATATTATGCTAAGCTATAAATGCCCAGAAACGGTTGTAATCTATACTTGGTATATGCTGCACATAATCCGGTTTGAGGAGTCCAATTGACCCGCAGACACTGGGTTTGACCCACAAACTGCTTGTAGGGCCTATTCATTTATATATGTACATATATATATATATATATATATATATATATATATATATATATATGTATATATATATATATATATATATATATATATATATATATATATATATATATATATATATATATATATATATATATATATATATGTATGTATTAGGCTTACTTGTTTTATGTCATAAATTTCCAGGGACTATCTGATCTGCTTTATATGTTTTACTGCATATTTATTTGAAAATAATCAAATTTGACAGTATCTAGTCAAGTGTCACAGACCTGCCCGATTATGCGCCATTAACTTACGGTTAGAAGTGAAATACACCCTTATTGTTTGCAGACTTTCAAAGTGAAGAATAGGTGTCATCGTCGGGTTTGTATTACATTTGATGGTGCAGGAAGTCCATCGTACTTGTTAAAATTTCCCTCGGTTTGCAGAGCTGATCTAGCTGAAACTTTTTATTTTATAATCATTAGGACATAATATATAATGCCCCAGTTCGTTCTACTTCAGTTGTACACTGGCAGGTGGTTTAACTACGGTAAGGCATCCAGCTAGAATGAGTACATAGTGGTTCAGGGGTACGTAAAGTTATTTTTATCCAAACTGGTAATATACATATTCAGTAATCGAGTTTGTTTTGATTTGGCCTGGCCACAATCAATGTCAAGGTAACTGAATTACGGTAGGCCAAAGCCTGAAGCCACTGGTTCTTGGCCCCTCCACAGTCTTGTATGACCACATTTCATCATGCCATTGTGCGACACTACATAATGTCACTGACATCCATGCCGTTTCGCTCACTGCTTTCACCTTTTGTTGGTAAAGTCGCGCATTATAAAAGTTATTCTTAAAAATATTCTGGTTTGCTTTTTCTTTCTATTGGCGTTAACGGCCGAGCTCCATTTCCAAACTGCTATGCCTAATCACTTTTACAAGACTTAAATTCAATCACCATTACTGATGTTCACAAGAGCGATTTACCTAACGTGTTAGTATTATTGCATGATCTGTATGATAAATTCGTGCCTATACTGTGTTCAAATTTCGGATATACAGCATCACCATCTTGTCATGTGTGACGTATAATGAAACACCCTATGCACAAATGCAAATTTGTCTTTATATACACACTCTACAATACTAATGCACGTGCATCACAACTTATTTATAATAAAATTTAGGTAATATACAGTCAGTTACAACTTTCGAGTTTTGCTCTAGAAAATAATAATTGACCCTCAACCATAGCATGAAGATGATATAACCGTGATATTTGGTATTACATAAAATAAAGAAAGAGAGAGAGACAGAGAGAGAGAGAAAGAAAGAAAGAAAGAAAGAAAGAAAGAAAGAAAGAAAGAAAGAAAGAAAGAAAGAAAGAAAGAAAGAAAGAAAGAAAGAAAGAACATTTAACTTGTACTAAACCTGCTGGCTACAGTCATGCACTCATAATTCATTTGGCTGTTTAAGAAGTTTTGAAAATTATGACTTGAATAATAAAATATGCTTGTGATTCATACGGTTAGGCAATGTCAGTGAGTGGATTGGCTACATAGTATGCAGAGATTAGCTTGAGGTTTATTTATGTGGAGAACGGCACGGACCAGGTGGCACTGTTTCTGCAGTTCCCAGAATTACAGTGACAGTTTGTGAATAAACAGGGAAAGTTGTGCAAAGGCCAACGCACGGGACCCTCACTCTGTGTCCAAATTGCTGAAAGCTGTTCATTTTTTTTAATCGGAACAATTCACCAACGTGTAATCAGTAACTTAGTTGCGCACTTTTCTGGCTCATGATCTGCTTTCATATACATAAACAATTCTTCTTCAGCATCCTTTACACCCAAACGCATTTGCAGACGCTATTTTATTATCCCTCCAACATTTTGATAATGATCGAACTACAATCCATATATAAATGGAGTTTTATTGATACAATTGTAATTACAAGATATATTAATATATCACAGAAAAATTAGTATTCACAGAACATAAAAAGTACAAGTTGCATAAGTACAAACAGATAGATCGAAATAAATTATCATAAAGTGGGTAAAGGTTAATAGCATTGAAGGTGCTGCTAAAAAGATCTATGTCGATAATTAGGATGCAATACACCTCAGTGGTACGGAGTGTATGGTTTTTGAAAATGCAAGGTGTTCATTAGATGTCTGACCGGTTTTTTCACAAACTGTTCATAATACACCACATCTTACCGAGCCACTTAGTTGTGAATTTCGCCTCTCAATGATGTTTCTCTTTTCTACAAAATACATATCAACTCAAAGCCAAAAAATGGCAAATGGCATCCTTGAATATTTATGCCCAGTATCATTTCATAATTTAAATATTGTTGGCACTGCGACTTTGATGCAAAAATACTGATATAAGGTTGCCTGACTGACTGACTAAATACTTGCCTCATAATCCAGTCTTGCAATTGTAATATCGAATGTAAAAATAGTCCGCATTTAGGTAACTTGATAGTATTTTAGCATAGAGGTATATAAAGCAAGCTCACAGTGATAAAGTATATAGTACTCTGTCTAATGCACATCAGATAAGTCCCAAACCTGATGCAGTTAAAATAGTGATTCAAATGAGTTTATGCCAGCATTTTCATACATGATTTTATCAGTGCAAAATAATTAGAATATATATATATTTTCAACGCAGTTTTCATTACTTTATTTTAATCAATACAAGTAGAGGCTAGCATGGGGGTATAGGGGTAGTACTTAAATACATGCATATATCACTGTATCCAACAGCATTAAGTACGTAAATATGTGCTGGATTTGTAATGATTTTGGTTCATTTGGGAATTCTTTACAGTGGCGTCTGCTATAAAAACTGGTTGAAAATGTTCTTTCAGATGACACAATATGTTTTTGGCGATAGGTGCTACTTTCAATATTTAAGTAACCTGACTGATTGCAAAGAAAAGGAGAATTTCACTATTTTTGCACTCTAACAATAACTCAAATCTTAAACATTGAGCTTGTACTTTAAAATTTAACGTTATTTAACATTAAGACTAGAATACAAAAATATTTGGGTAACCTTTACTTAATATTGAAGGTCACGAGGTTGCCTAGGTAAATTTGTAGAAATTTAACTTCAGACCTGTGTGAGGTAAGCCTGTTATTTTACATCTCTACTGTTACAGCTTACTTTGATACAATAACACAACTAAATGTTATGGTGGTATTAAACACCATTTGCCTGATAAAATGACAATAGCTTTAACTGTCACTTTGTCAGTTCATCACATGCAGGCGGCCTTTTTATTTGATAAATAAAAAGCTTCAGATTCAAATTGATATTGCCTTATTCACACAATGTTCAAATTGCAAAGTGGATAAAATTGATAAATATGAGAAGGGTCAGGGAGACTCACATTATGACAAGAGATGGTGCTCACACATGAGCCACGCTAAGTTACACTTCAGAAATTTTAAACAAGATTAAGAAATTGTGATATGCGTGCATCATGAGGGCACAGTGGGCATCTGAAGAAATAAAATAGAAGCAAAACAAACAAAAACAAAAACAAAACAAAAACAAAAACAAAACAAAAAAACGGTGGGGGGCGATAGAGCTTATGTGTCAATTACAGTGAGACCTCGTAGTGTCTTATAAGACTGTTTTGCTCTAAAAATATATCCTGCTTGACATGAAAAAATGGATACCAGAACCATTATTTGCTATTTCACTTGTCATTTCTCTCACACACGTAACAATTTACTCTTGAGCAATGCATTTAGTAGTTCTTTAGAAGTCATTTTGTATGTAGTTACCAAAGAATTGTAAGCTATGGGTGTGGAATGTATTTAAAATATATCTATAACATTGTTTACAATCTCAAGGATTTCGTATTCTAAACTTCGGTTGGATACAGTTGGGTTAATTTTATATACAAATAACTTATCCCTCCCTCTAGTACTATGACTGTGCGTGACTTGCCTTGATTTGAAGGGAAGTGATAAAAGTTTATTTGCAAGATTTGTATTTCTGAATTTATGACATTTTAGCTTCATTTGAACAAAGATCAGTGACTGAAGTTGAAAACTTCGATATTCTGCACAACTATCGTCCCCTATAAGGACTTGATTAAGGCTTCAGATGGGTTGCTTTTAGCAGAATTCCGTAGTCTAGACGTCTCAGGGCCATCTCAGTGAAGTTGCTGCTCAGCTAGCAACTCGGCAAATATTTAACCTTGGAATTGATATCACTAACGCTATAGATTCCCACACAGGTCAGGTAGTGATGGAATTTCGGAGATATCAAATTCTCGAGGTCCTAAACTGATTATTGAATCCTCTCAATAATGATCAGCTACACTTATATTTAACCATACAGCAGAATCCTGCACATAAACTTGCTTTATTTTCGTCACCATAAGCAACCCCAAAATAAAGTACAATGTCACTTTGCCAACATACACATATACAGATGTTATTTTTAAGTAATTATCAGTCTGCATGTAAATTCAACTGTGTAAAGACTGTTATAGTTGTCATTTTAACATCAATAACGTCTAGTTTCTATAAAAAGTGTTAATTTCATATATTCCATGTCCAGTTGAAAAAGGTGGGTCATAGTAGGAATTCTTCAAAGATAGTAGCAGTTATCCAACAAACATGTGACTAAAGTAGCACATGCATGCATTGTTTATTGTATCAGTATAAGAAAGCACAACAACACACCGCCGTGTTATACTAGATAGAACTAAAAAACTTCCTTTAGGCAGGTCTGAGGTATAAAAATGAAATATGTGATAACAATAGGAAGCATACCACATGCACGATACACTAGTCAAATGATAACTGATGCTAGTTATGAATGCTAACATCCTTTAACAATATTATATATGGTGATCTTGAATAAGGCGATAAACGCTTTGAGAGAAAATTGTTGATAATGCCTTTCAGGGTAACCCGTCACAAGTTTACAATTTTGTTGCACAGATCCACACCAAAGAAAGATGTTGACTAAATATTACTCTCGCCAGATAAAGGTTAAGTAATACTTCTGTATGTTCAGCGCTAAGGAAATACATGACATGTAGTCGCCATGTACGGACATTTTCATGTTGAATAATGGTTTGATGATTAACCTATAATTGGCCTATCTTGCTCAATCAAATAACGCAAAGTTATAAGGCTAGTTATACTTCCACAATTGGCTGTCACATCTAGCCTTATTATAATCATAAAATGCCTCAGTACCTACTCAATATTTACCCTATGACATGGTAATTTTGAGATGACTCAATTAGCTCTTGCTGTCAAGTGTCGGTCCAGCAAACTCGAAGTTTTTTTATTTGTAAACAGGAGAATATGGTTTTCACATTTATGGTGCATATGATGTCAATGTTATTTCATATAATACACAAATGTGTATTTCCCGAGATTGGAGATGATAATTTGTTCTGTGATGCTGCGACAACGCTCATGTAGCAATTGCAATCGACTTCCTGGGGCCTCATGTCCTCGAAAATTGAAACTCAAATAGTGTCTAATCATTGTAACTTCTGGTGACCGAAACAAAAATAAGTGACAACTGATCATTTAGTGATGGATATTTTGAGGAATCTATTTATCACAAGTCCAGTTGTCGGACCAGAAGGTCAGCTCTGCCATCATACACTGCGGTCAGTGGTCATGAGTATAGTGAAGTACGACACGTCAATATATTTCATGATTGGCTCCATATCATACATAAAAGAGAAATTCCCATTTTGTAGAAACAGATGAAACTCGCAAAATTCGACATATTTTCTTTTAGCCTGAACAAAAAATCAACAACAAAAATGCAAAAGCAAAAAAAGTGAAGAAAAAACAAATAAAAAACAAAAAGCAGAAAAAACAAAGAAACCCCTTAAATAAAAAAAACAACAAAAGGAAAGAAGAGAAAGAAAGCGAATAAAATGAAAATTAAAAAATGCACACTAATTTCCCCCTGCCATGTAGGTTTCGATGATATCAGATGGCAGTTGACAAAATGTAGAATAGTTGAGCACATGTGAATCATTACAATATAATAATCCTGGTTTGTTTTATATATGAAACGTATAATAAATTCGTCTTGATGGGCTGGTTTTAAATGTGGGTGTTTCCTTTCACGCATGTTGATTTCATGCTAAATCAATTGCAATTCTATAGTACAGTGGGCACAAATAAAGGAGTGGAGACAGATAATGTTTGCCCATTTGCCCTGCATTAAATAAAATAAAGAAATATTCTCCTTTACCAGCAGGTTAGCCAGATATCTATTTTACTTTGCACCATTTGGTCTTTCCCTTTGAATTACTTAGATATTAAGGCGGACTGAAGTTTTATCAGTCTCAGCTCAATTATCCGTAAAATAATTTATCGTTGCTGTTGAAAAAAGTCGAAGCAGACATTTGAATATCAGGCACCTGTGGCCAACTTAGGGGTGCAAGGGTTAATACATAGCAATGGTTACAATAGGTCTGTTCATGTCTTACCATATTCAGTATTTCATATAACTTTGCCTATTCTTTTTTTCTACATGTTTATTATGCAATCTTTGTTCTGCATGTTATCAGAATTTGTTACAATTTTTCTGTAAAACAATGATTGAATATTAGGACAGACACAAAACATGGTGGTCCAACTATCTACAGCACATCCTTAACTTCTTGTCTCTAGTGAGAACAGCTCTAGTTCGGGCTTATCCTTGGAAATTTGCCATCGAGCAAGTGAGGACATCATTAGATTAAAAATCAACATGAGTCTAAAAAAAAAGCAAATGCACACCCCTTATCGCCTTTGTATACGTTTGCAAGTTTATTCACAATGCATAGTCAAACGTATATATATATATATATATATATATATATATATATATATATATATATATATATATATATATATATATATATGTGTGTGTGTGTGTGTGTGTGTAAATAAAAATATATATAATATATATACACATATACATGTATATATATATATTTATACATATGTATATAAAGAGTATGATATTATTAAGTACAAGCATGCCATATGTAAAAATAACTGACACTGAAACGTTAAGTCACATGGCGCTTTCAAGCCATGTCCTAAACATGCAACCACTGCTGCCAATAAACATATAGCTCTTGAGAAAAACAAAAAAGCAAAAAACAAAATAAAAAAAAAAACAAAAACAAAAAAAAACAAAAACAAAAAAAAACAAAAAAAACAAACAAAAAAAAACTGAAATTAATAGTGCTGGATCATTTTAAGTGCTTCCTTATGGTCAATGGTTTCCTTAACTCTCTTTGCTGGTCTTTTTGTGGTTGCTATGCGTTTTTGCACTACGTGACTTGAATATAACATGAAAAAGTAGACCGTGAATTTTATGGAGCCTGGCTACCAAAACACAATATTGTGGGAAATGTCATGATGTCATCGCTGGTTAACAATACTTCTACTTCCTGTTCATTCACGACGACATATTCCGATTGACCTGGTATTATAAAAGTGCATATTGTAATAAGTATAGCTGATATATCCAATGGCTGATATTGCCATAATTAGTACAGACAACCTTCACCCTTTACTTACTGTAGTGCTCTGTAAAATGTACAAAGGTAATATGACAATTAGTAAGAAAATATTCTACAATTACTGACATTACGCTGTTTTGACGTTCAATAACATCGCAAAAAAACTCACCTAATGGATAAAAAAGGTGTTGAACTGTGACACTTAATGGACCATACTATATTTGTCCCCTTTTCTATCTGTAACCGGTCCCCATGTCCAGGACAAACTATGCTTTCAAGTCCCGTTGTTGTTTTTTTCCAAAATGGTAGTGTATATCAAAACGTTATAGTACAGCAAAGTCATGCACTGATTCCCCTTCCCTTGTGACAAGTGTTGTTTGACCTACACGAAATCCTACATTCAATTTGGTAGTGACTGGTACCCGTGAAAGTGTGTGTCCCCCCCCCCGCAACACACACTCATATTCATATATATATATATATATATATATATATATATATATATATATATATATATATATATATATATATATATATATATATATATATATATGTATATATATATTTATATATATATATATATATATATATATATATATATATAAAGGTTTAGACGTAAAACTTCATCTCAACAGTGTGAAGTTCTTCACCTTACAAATTTCTCATTTCAATTGAATATCAATCCATGCATCGTATTTAATTCCTTTGAAGGACACCTTGATGCAAGATTTTATATGACAACATGATACCTAAAGTATTAGCGTTAAAACTTCACATGGTTTATAGATAATATGTCTAGTAAAATGATTTTCATGGGATGACTGAAGTGTTTATAGGCCGTGTTTTTGTATGCAAGTTTATGCTTTCTTACCGTACATATTGATCATGAATGGTGCAATTGTTGATTTTTTTTAGCATACTTTACACAGATGCTACCCTTCTGTAATTGTAAACGAACCCCCAGTACAAAAAGGTGTGTGCTAATGCAGGCGAAGTGTTTTCATGTGGAAAGATACGATATTATCTGACTGAAAATATATCGCCTGGATCATATTTATATATATATATATATATATATATATATATATATATATATATATATATATATATATATATATATATATATATATATATATATAACATATCAACCTGAGATGTTTGGCTTGCCATTGATTTCAGCAGCTTGGGGAGGACCTTATAGAACCGCTGTGTACCCTTTTAAAAAAAATGTTATTCATAGGCAAATGCATCTGTGTAGGATGTCAACAAAGAATTGTGTGTGTCAAAGTCCAGCTTAGCACCCATAACACATCACGGTCTGACATGTTCATGCAGTTTTAATCTTCCCTTTATCACAGCATGACTATTGTTGATCAACATCAAATGGGGCAGTCAGTGTAAGAGGTCAAGTGTAACGGTCACTCCATTATATGGTATTTTTATTCTAGACCCAACGTATGTTTAAAGGTCCTATTCTGTTTTTAGGACGCATAGCGTACATGTGTAGGTGTGTTAATCTCAAAGCAGCTTAGCGTATAAAATTAAACTCTGTGCCCTTTACTCGGAGTTTATTTTACGTGCATTTGGTTCTGCAAAGATTAGCCCTTACGTACAGGCCAAGGTGGGGTTATTTCCTATCATTTAGCTATTTGTCTAGGTACAATTTTAACAAACTGTGCTATAATTAATTATCGAGCTTACGACCTTGCTGTAAGCTCAGTGGATGATGGGGATGCTACCTGCAGAGTCAAGTTGATTTGACCAAGTGGCTCAAATGTTTATCATCTTAAAAGCGGCATTGTCAGTCTTACAGATGAAAACTGCAAAGCCTGTGAAATGAAATTGTGCAGACAACATGACCACATGGGAAGTAGTGAATGCCTGGCTGGATGGGGAAACACTGTGGACCATTACATTGACCAAGTAAAAGTGCATGTGTCTCCAGATCAAATTCTAGGGGCTTTGCGCAAGATAGTGAGAACTGTAAAAAAAAAAAAGACTCAAAATCTGAATCTCTTAATCTGGTTATTTACAATTCTTAACTGAAAATAATTTAATCACAACTGACCGATCCGCCTTTCTGAAATATCATTCCACACAAACAGCTGTCCATGCAGTGATTGATGAGTGGCTACATTCTATTGATAAAGGCACTGTCAGTGTAGCTGCGTTTTTAGACCTACAGAAGTGCTTTGATGCTATTGATCATACCATACTTTTATAAAAATTAAAAAGCTATGGTATATCCATTGCATATGCGTGGTTTAAGTCACATCTAAGCAATCACTCTCAAACCATCTGCTGCAATGGTCGACTTTCTCAAGTACGAAATGTAAAGCTAAGCGTCCGTCAAGGTTAGACTCTCAGACCTACCCTTTTCTTAATCTATATATATGATTTCCCTTCAGCATTGAAATATTGAAATGTTGCTAACGATGCAACCATTTATTGTTCTAAGCAGTCTGTTAAAGAGGCAAAGGTCTACTTGCAATCAGATCTGGCAGATGTATCTGACTGGTTGACGGAAAACAAACTAACCTTAAGCATTCTAAAGTCTGGTGTAATGGCTGTTGGGCATCGCAAACACATTGGTGATGACCGGACTCCAGTGACTGTCATGAACAAAAATTTGTCTGCCGAAATTATTGTAAACCTGTTAGACGTTGTTGTCGACTCAAATCTCACCCTGTGTTCTCACATTAATCACGTTGTTTCCAAAGTGAGTCCAAAAATATGGTTGTTTAGCCGACTTAGGATATCCGTCCCTTCAAATTCATTGAACGTGGTGTATGACAGTGTCATTTTGCCGCATTTTGACAATGGAGACACGGTTTTGACGAAATTGCTGTCAAAAGTATGAGAATGTATTGCGACGATTCAAAATCGAAGTGCACGTATAGTCAGTGGCAACTTTGATTATGCAGTTAGCCCTATGGTTCTAATAAGGCAACCCAGGTGGCAACATTTGGAATCATGACGAAATTTTTATGTGGTATCTATGACCTATAAATGTATAAATTCGTATGCTCCAGAGTATTTGGCAAATAAATATAGTTACTGCAGTGAAATTCTTGAGCAAACTACCAGGAGTTGTACTGATAAAGACTGTATATGCCCCGACCCAGTACCAAACAGTTCAAGCAGTCTTTAGTGTATTGTGGTGCCAAGTCTTGGAACATGCTGCCAACTGAGGACCGGTCATCTGAAACCTGAGAGATATTTATTTATAAGCAGATATCAGAAACATTTTTTTTTTCAATTGCCGGTATTAAGGTGCGGTCATTGCCGTTAATTACCTCTATTTCCAGTTATTTCTATGTTAAACTCGAAAACGATCATATGTTTTTGGCATGATTTTGTTTTGTCTACTTACTGACGTTGTATTATTATGATTGTATTTTGTCAACTGTGTAACCTTTTATTGATGTAACTGGGTCCAAGTATGAACAGTATAAACATATTTGAATAAGTAAATAAATAAATAAATAAATAAATAAATAAATAAATAAATAAATAAATAAATAAATAAATAAATAAATAAATAAATAAATAAATAAATAAATAAATAAATAAATAAATAAATAAATAAATAAATGAATGTGACTGAGGCTTGCAGGGCACAAAAAGATGTAATGGTGTCTGAGCTGAAGGAAGATATCAAAATAGACAGTGCCATTACCATATCCAATTCGTAGTCCTAGAGAAACAAATTCAAGTAAATTCCGGCCAAAGGCAAGGTTCCTTGGTATTTATAGGTGAATTACATACATTTATAGTCCGTCTGTACCCAAAAGAGTCCAAAACCTATGTGCAAAGGTCCATGGGGTTAAGAAAGCCATGTGTAGTTTTAAAATGACAGAATGCAAAAAGTTTTGTTTCAAATTTTAGGCGTATGTCGATAAATTGGCTTGAACAGGTGCATCATTCATGCGCAAATAGGACTGCCCAATTTATGAAAAGGGCCCATAAGCTGCAGCACATCAGAGAATTAGGAAGCACAGATTCCTAATTTGTCGAAAATATCAATAAAATTCAGCATTTAAAAGGTACTATTTGCAACCACCGTCTCAACAATGATCATCATCCATACGAGTCCACAAAGTGAAACTAACACCAACATCAATCCATTAGAAAAGCCCCCTAGGCCTATAATGACCATCAACAAGAATCCAAACATGATTATACGATTCAATGTGTTTTAGACATGTAGCTAAAGGCATGATGTTGTTTTAAGGAGATAAACTAAGAGAATTTCAAAAAGGAAAGTTTTTGAATCTGCAAATATTGTGGTGAAAAATCAATACATTGTTAGAATTTGCAAGTACACTGGTTCAAATGCCAAACATCAGCCACAAACAAGTGACGTCAAGCCCCACAACACAAAACCGTAGTTAAAAAGTACAAGAACAGTGGTCAAATTGCATTATAACAGCCAAAAATTGTAAGCATAGCAGTCACATTTCAAGTATGATGTTCAGAAGTATTTTTAAAGGACGTTTTAATGTTCAAGAAAGCAAATAATCTGATAATCCATTTATTAAGGTAATAAGTTAGAACTCAAAAAATGTAGTATACCATTGTAAGTCATCTGCAAGTCAGCCAGACATAATGTAAATATAACTCATGGATCTATAACGTTCAAAAAGTCAAAATGTAAAACAGTCCTAATATTGTAAAATTCTACTACCTTTATCAGAGAAAGAGTTTGGTTTTATGAAAAGAAAGAAAGAGAGAGAGAAATTGTGTTGAAATTCGTAAAGGTAACCGTCAGTGTAGCTGTTTTCCAGGTAACAGTTTTTTTTTTTTCATTGATGATCAGACATAGGTCGACTTGTCAGTCAGTTGATTTAGATGCTAATTATTTGTACAAGGGAGAGATAGAGAGAGAGAGACAGACAGACAGACAGACAGACTGACAGACAGACAGAGACAGACAGAGAGAGAGACAGAGAGAGACAGAGACGCAAAGCCAAAAAAATTTACCCATCTATTCAAAGTAACCATGTATCAGCTCTACATCAAATACTTTGAGCCAACCTGACATCAATAACAAACTATATTCATCAGACAATCATTTAGACCTTGTAGGCTTTTTGCCACATCATATTCATAAAGACACCCAAACGGGCCTTTAATATTTTCCGCTGGACGATTCAGATTCGCTATATGTGTTATGGTGATGTTACCTTGGAATTTAACAAACGATACCACTCATCCCCGTGTAGGAATTCGAAGAAATAAAAATCCCAGATAACGTGTGCATGCCTGATAACCTATTTCTTGCGCTGGCCTGAAAATACGTCCCCTTTCAAACGTTGCGGTTAAATAGGATACTCTTGATGACATGGATGATCGGTATAAAGTTGGTCACATACTATAACCTCTATGACCCTGAAAGTGCACCAGAAATAAAATGATAAAGTATTTGGCAACTAGTTGTGTATCCATTCTTATTACCTTTTGATAATAAAAGCAAGGCTCGTTATTGGGTGCAATTGTCGTAAGTAGTAAAATAACACTCACCTTTCGATGCTTTATAAATAGGACATTCGCATCTCCAACAACCACACACATTAGTTTTGGAGGATGTCGGTGTTGAAGTGTGTAAAAATCACCCTTTCGTCGCTTAATTTTCTTAGTCTGTTTACATATATTTTTTCAGACCAGAAATATAGTCTTGATGCGCTGTGTGTATATTTGTTAGCCACGAACAACTTCCTGTTTGTTGGAACAATTTGAGAGCTCACCATACCTCAATGATTTCTAAGATCCCTTTTCTCATATTCTTATATATATGCAAGACTCACATTAAAGTGAAAGGAAAAGCATTAATAAAAAATATACCGTCTGGAATGTCGCTAAGCATTGCACAAAATTTACCATCCAACTACACAGTAAAATCTACGTAGTACGAATGCTGCTTCTATCTATATTTTAATCTTTCCCCTTACATGAATATAACTAGAACTGGTCCATTTATATGCAAGGATTATCTATTCACCATTTGCTAATACCCAAAGTCAAACACATCGCACAATTAGTGTTTTCTATATGTTATTTTTACGTTGATTTCTAAGCTTCTTGTTCAATGATTTATAGTGCATTGTATACTTATATAATTGTGTGCTTCCATGCAAAATAATATATAACCTCTGTCGCCACAATACTCGATTCCCTTATTTGTCTCTGTAATTTTGTATATCTCTAAGATTAAACTTGAAAGTATGCTTTGTCACTAAAAATGTATGAGCATTTTTAACAAAAAGCCCGTATATATTGTAGATAAATAAATAATTTTAAAAAAAAACCAAATAGATATACCGTATGATCGAATAAAAAAGAATAAAGGAAAGGACAAGGCTGTGGCTGTGATTTGTCTCACACTAATGTGTTTATATATATATATATATATATATATATATATATATATATATATATATATATATATATATATATATATATATATATATATATATATATATATATATATATATATATATATATATATATATAATATATATCTGTGTGTTATTTATTTTGGACGGAAGGTAAACATAATTCTGAAATAAATATTTGTGGTTCAAACACTCGTTGAAAGTTCCCTTAAAATGCAAGATATGCATACTAACCGTATGAATATGGGTCTCCACCTGTCAGTCAACTCAAGCAGGTACTGCATAATATGTTCCTGTTTCAATTCCCGTTCAGTTACATATCATGAAATAAAAAATTCAGTTGTCTTATAAATTACGTTTTTCATGGGCGCCTTGGTGCCCTCCACAGTTTGACATCTTCATTGCAGCCAACATGTCACCCTAATTCTGCGTCTGATATGGATCGATCCGAGTACAAATTTGAATAGAAACTCGTTTTCTCTAAAATCGACAGTCCACTACAATTACAGAATGTGATGGTTGGCGTTGTATATGACCCGCGTGGGCTTTTACAGAACACAACAGTCTGTCCTAATGTCGGAGTCAGACGCGGAAATCCCGTGTACGATTGACTAAACGGGTCTTTATTCACAAATTCTTACAAACTATAAGAATTTATACATAAAGGAAAGCCTGCCCCCACCCCCAACCCAAGTCCAAACATTGTATGGCCAATTATGTACGTTAAATGAAATATGTGACATACATAGGAGCAAAGTCTCTAACAATAATAGTTATTTGCAAACCAACAATCACAATAAAAACTGAGACCAAAAGTCAAATAAATTATTTACTTGAAAAAAGTTAAATGAAACTTTATACTTATCAAGTGCAACGAGTGTCCAGATGGTTCGTTCGCATCTTGGGTGAAAATCAACACTTTGTACAGGTATACTCTGTTTAGGTTCAGCCTTGATATTGCTTATTACATGTGGCAGTGTATAGCTATTTGCGAGCACGGGGTTGCAAATGTGCTTTTTTTTTTTTTTTTTTTTTTTTTTTGAAACAGAGAGGTGAGAGAGACACACAGAGACAGAAAGCGAGAGACACAGAGGGAGAATAGAGGGATAGGGATAGGGGCGGGAGAGAGCAAGAGAGAGAGAGAGAGACAGACAGACAGACAGACAGACAGACAGACAGACAGACAGACAGACAGACAGAATAATTATGTCGTAGAAAATCACAGGAAGTTTAGGCCAAAAAATTCACCATTTCTTTGTGGAACACTCTATGACTGAATAAATTGCGAGGTTTTGTGAATTTTCCTAGCCAAACAGAGCAAATTCTTGTCTTGTAATTTATATTCTCCACGATTTACAAAAAAAAAAAAAAAACTTGGGACCACATCTCTCGACGTTATGTTTTGTCGTTTCTAATTTTCTCGTATTTTGCAATACCCTGAGCGTGTGCTTAAAACCTAGGGATTTGCGAACAACAGGTGCGTTTATAATGTATTGCTGAATTAATCAATCCTAAAACATGCCCCAGTTTCCACCTCTGCAGGAACAGCTCTGATATGTTTTAGCCGCACGAACTTGTATCAAGTTACGTCATGTTTTCCTCTTAGGGTTTCACATATATTTATTACGCTTAAACCAAGCAACGTATAAAGTATCAAACAAAACTAGTATGAACGGAAGCAGAGTGAAACCATACATTATGTCGCCCCATGTTACTTGGAGGCTGGTAGAAATAGTTGGGCACGTGCTGCTAAAGGAAAAGCAGGGCCAATCAAGGTTTTATCCTTCAAAAAAACCCCGATTTTATACATAAGACAGTGTTACATGTCCAAAGATTCTGTAGTTCTAGAAAGTTTTGCGTGTCGTTAATTTCGCGCAAGCTTGCTTTTTCGTTAATTAAAAAATATTTGAGCATTTTCATTTCGCTCCCCATGGCTTGTCTATATATAACCTTTCATTATGTCAATTAATTTTGGCATATCTTATTTTTGCTCATCAAGTACGGGCGAAAAGCGCTAAATTAAGTCGTACGCAACAATTTCTAGAACTACAGTATATGGCATGACTGGAAAGAACATTATATCGCGATTTAAGTATAAAGGTTTTCATTTTGAGCCGAACAAGCCACTAAAGTATATTGCAGGCGAAAAAAGATGTCATCCCCATTTGCTTAACATGGTCCGCTCTAAATATGCCTGTATATACACAATTTGAGTGTAGCACAGAATATTTTATAACATCAATAGGAAACCTTAGGGTATGCCTGAGCAGTCACACACACACACACACACACACACACACACACACACACACACAAATGCCCTGAAAACAAGACAACAGTAAGAGAGGGGCGCAATGTGTGTGTGGTATTGTTTGCATGGATGGCCCGTTCTCCTGACCTGCTTCCAGTAAACATTTGTGCGATGTGCTTGCCGTCCAATCAGGGATGAGTATGACTAACCCGCAGCCACCCTTGACCAAATGGCACAAAGGGTTTACAAAGCATTGGAATCAAATTCCCCCGGGCTGAGATCAACAAGCTGACAAGCAACATGTCAAAGTGGTTCCAAGCTTGCTTACAAAAGCGCCTAGTGATCACACCGGGTACTCATGCATGCAGCCTTCTAACAACAATAAAAAATCAAAAACGTCTTTTGAGGACCATCGTTTCCTCCCAAAAGAGACGTCCAAAGCAAGAATATAATTAAGGAAACAAATTCCCCACACATATCCTCATAACATGTGCATAACGTTGAACAATGGGGGTGGTATAATTGCTGCATTGTCGACACTACTATGTAAAAGAACACACTTTTCTTAAATGTTTTAGAATTTCAACAGTTAAAATGTAAATAACATTGCCATCATTCACGTTTTTTCATTCATGCATGTTCTTTGTGGGACGTGAAGAAGGGCTTGGTCAACATTTGTCTTTGAAGTACACAACTAATTTATTCAGTTTTATTGTTATGGACGTGTACATGTTCACGCTTTTTGTACATGCCGCAAAAGATTTTGAATGTGATGATATGCGAACCAATTGAGACTTTTGTATCAAACAAGATAATATCCCTTGATATTGCACTTCCTTGCACTATTCTACACACCGCAGACTGTGACGACACGTCTGTCGGGCTACTCAACCAGCTCTTTTCACATACAAAAAGGAATTAACTGGGGTATACTATTGACCATTTACTTATTTTTGTAATAATGATGAATTGCGCGTATTATAAATTTTAACATATCAGTGACCACCAAAATGTACATTAGGTTCAACTTGATAATGGACAGACTCGGTCCCAAAATAGGGTCTTGCGGCATCCTGTCTTTATTATCATTAATGTGCATTGACTGCTTCACATTGAATAAATAGCTCATGGTCCATCAAAAAAACTTTAGATACATTTAATAGACTACACCTAAACACAGCATGCTGCAGCTTCTGAAATTTTATATTCCTGTTTGGGGCATCTAACAACTTCTTCCATACTGATTAATATAGTCATTCTCATGTGACGTTTGTGAGAACACATGCTGATGATTTCCCGTTTGCAATTGTCCATATGATTGAATAAACATTACTTATATATTTTTCCTCTAACCATTCGTGACAGTGGCTCCACTTGAGAATACATGATGTTATTTATGTGTAATTGAAGTGTCATATATTATTTTTCGTCATCATCATCATCATCATCATCATCATCATCATCATCATCATCATCATCATCATCGTTGTTGTTATTGCGTACTCAAAAGGGTACACTTTGCACAGACAAAGAGAGAGAGAGAGAGAGAGAGAGAGAGAGAGAGAGAGAGAGAGAGAGAAAGAGAGAGAGATTGAGAATTCAGCTGAAAGAGAAATTGCAGTAAACCATAGATTTGTCGGCTATTCAGCCAGAATGACCACCATTCACAAATTTGCTTTATATGAACTTTTGACCAAAAATGAATTACGTTCCATTTATCAGTCCTGTTGTATAAAGATGAGATTGTGTTTGCTAAGATGATCGGAGTGTTGATATCTCATATGTTTTGACTAGCAAACTAAGATTTGGAATTTCCACATTCGGCCAGGACATAATCAAGTAATTTACTTATGGACGACTTCCTGTAGTAATCAATTTGACCAGAGTAATAATCATTGCAATTTTGCTATGATAAAGGTTATGATGAAATTTTAGAAAATGTTCAAGTAATGATGTTTAAATATCGGACTCCCTTCAAGTGAGATGCATTAAATTGCCGTGATATTTGTCCAGAAGTTTCAATATCCTTCTAAAATCCTTCCGTCCTGTTGTATTATGTTATGATACACACACACACACACAAACACACACACACACACATACATACATATATATATATATATATATATATATATATATATATATATATATATATATATATATATATATATATATATATATATATATACATACATACATACATATATACAAAAATAGGGAGACTGGGGTACATTTTAATGAACTTGGAAATTTGCCTGTAAATGAAGTATCGGGTATTTTTCACCAATGCATTTTAGGTCACAGTGCCGTATAGGTTGGCATGGTCATTTTGGACTATGACCAAGGGACCATGCATTGTAAGGGGCGCAAATTGAGACGACAACGATATGAGACCCCCAGCTATTGCCTCATTGCAGGAGATTGGGTCATATGAGCACCCACATGAGTGACCACTGGGTGCCAAGTCCAATCTTAAACGTTTGCTACATTTCCCTGCAATGGCTTGCCCTAATTTCTAGATGTAGTCAGGCACAAGTGTGATGAATTTTATAAAGATAAGCCTTATGGATAAGTCTCTTTGACTGATATGACCATTGATGTGGTAGACAAAACTCCAATAAGACAAAGATCTCACAGAACACCTTTGATAAAAAGGAAACTTTCAGATGTTTACGGAGGGCATTATTGCTCGCAGTGATGCACCTTGAGCATAACCAGTCTATTTTGCATCAAAGTAAGGGCAGCCAATCCATATTTGCGTAGTTTATTCGAAATTAAGTGATATCATAGTCAAGGATTACTTCTTCTCACCATTATCAAAGATGTTTTGGACCAATTAGGTTTAAGAACGGAATTTAATGTCTTTATCCTTAAGGGCAGTTATAGCCAGTTCAAAGTTAATGAACGTGACCACGACATGACCACTTTTATCTGTAATTCAGGTCTTTCAATTTTACTGTCGGTTTCTATGGCTTGGCAGAGCTTTTTCCAATGCATCATGTAAAGGGCAATGTCCAACTGAGCAGGCAAATATGTATAGCTATTTTGATGATCTTGTAAATGGATGTGAGGAGCCTGAATGACACAAGGAAGATCTTGAAGCCATGTTTGTGAAGTTGCCGCCTGCCACGTTGCTATTCATTGCCTCCAAATGCCACATTTCGGTTGTTGGAAAAAATTAATAGGTTACATCATAACCCCTGCAGGTGTACACAGTATCCCTAACAAAGTTATGTCATTGTTGAAATGATTCCCCCAGCAATAGTCAAACAAGTTTGAGCATTTTCAAGTGTGGTAATGTGCGATTCTTAAACCATTCCAGGCTATAGTAGGATACGCAAACCCCCAGGGAAGTTAATGCGGAAATATCCTTTCGTGTGGGGCCATAACAGCAAAAGGCCTTTGGTGCCCTGAAGAGCCTCTTGATGTAAGGTAAAGGTTTGGTCTACCCCTGTAGGGAAAGCCATTATAAGTATACACTGATGCACTGGGCAGCTGCATTCTACAATAAGGGTTGTTAAGGCCTGAAGTCCTTAGTGTGCAGATTGGGACCCATTTATAATATCAATAAGTGGGGTAGCCCTAGGATACCTATTGCATGCGCAGTGGATACTTCTTGCAGGCACAGTGGATACTTATTGCAGGCACAGTGGATACTTCTTGCAGGCACAGTGGATACCTATTGCAGGCACAGTGGATACGTATTGCAGGCACAGTGGATATTTATTGTAGGCACAGTGGATACGTATTGCAGGAATAGTGGATTCTTATTAGAGGCACAGCGGATCCTTATTGCAGGCACAGTGGATACGTATTGCAGGCACAGCGGATCCTTATTGCAGGCACAGTGGATACTTATTGAAGGCACACTGTATATCTATTGCAGGCCCAGTGGATGCTTATTGCAGGCACAGTGGATACATGTTGCAGGCACATTGGATACTTATTGCAGGCACAGTGGATATTTATTGGAGGCACCATGGATACTTTTGCAGGCACAGTGGATACTTATTGCTAGCACAGTGCATACTTATTGCCGGCAAAATGGGTACTTCTTGCAGGCAAAGTGGATACCTGTTGTAAACACAGTGGATACTTATTGCAGGCACAGTGGTTATTTATTGCAGGCACAATGAATACATATTGCAGACACAGTTGATACTTATTGCTGACACATTGGACACTCATTGCATGTACAATGGGTACTTATTTCAGGCACAATGGATACTTATTGCATGCAAAGTGGATATTTATTGCCGGCACAGTGGATATTTAATGCAGGCACAGTGGATATTTAATGCAGGCACAGTGGATATTTATTGCCGGCACAGTGGATATTTATTGCCGGCACAGTGGATATTTAATGCAGGCACAGTGGATACTTAGAATGTATGTCATGATGAAATCAGGAAACATAATAATTTCGCACAGACCACTGAGATAAATTATGGAGAATATATTCAAATGACATGAGGAGAAAATTATAGTGACATGTTGTACTGGTAGTCCCTGTTGTAGGGACACAGGAGCATATTTAGTACAGTTAACTCCCTTTTATGTGGACACAGGTGAAGGATGGGTGTTAACATATCTTACTGAAGGAGTTTGTCACTGGGCAGTTTTGGCTTTGCGGGTTTTAATACCATGAGTGGTTAATGTTACAGATGAAATACCGGAAAACCAAGCTGGTTCCTTGTATAACAAACCCCATTTATCATAAAAATTTCCTCACGTTCAATTACCTTTAGACCGCATTGTATAGATTTTTAATTATTTCCATCTGCCGCCTGTTAGGAGCAGACTGTTATTTGGATGACGACATGGCTTAGCTGTCTTAGTTTTGTCCAGTATAGTGATAGAATACCTTCTTTACCATCAGCAAGCATGGCTAAATTAGACAGTGTCATTACCATATCCAAACCGTAGTCCTGATGAAACAAATCCAAGTCAATTCCGACCAAAGGCAATGTTCCTTGGTATGTATAGCTGAAACACATAAATTTATAGTTCGTATTTACCCAAAAGGGACCAAAACGTATGTGCAAAGGTCCATAGGGTCGAAAAAGTCATGTCTAGTTTTCACATGACAGAATGCAAAATGTTTTGTTTGAAATTATAGGCCTATTTCAGTAAATTGGCTTGAACAGGTGCATCATTCATGCACATACAGGACCATACAAATTATGAAAAGGGACCAACATTTGCAGCAAATTAGAGGATTTGTAAGCGCAGGTTCTTAATTTGTTGAAAATGTCAATACCATTCAGTATTTAAAAATGTACTGCTTGCAAGCACCATCTCAACAATGATCATCATCCATATAAGTCTACAAAGTGACACTAACACCAACATCAATCCATCAGAAAAGCCCCCTAGGCCTAAAATGACCATCAACAAGAATCCAAACAACATGATTATATAATTCGATGTGTTTTAGGCATGTAGTTAAAGACATGATGTTATTTAAAGGAGATAAACTAAGGGTATTTCAAAAAGAAAAGTGTTTGAATTTGCAAATATAGTAAATACACTGGTTCAAATGTTAAACATCAGCCAGAAGCAAGTGACATCAGGCCTCAAACCATAAAACTGCAGTCAAAAATTGCATTACAATAGCCAAAATTTGTAAGGATAGCAGTCACATTTCAAGTTGGTTTCCAGAAGTAACTTTGAAAGGAAACTTAAATGTTCAAGGAAGCATAGATTCCCACAAGTCATCTAATAAGTCAATTATTAGGGTAATAATTTAGACGCTCACTTAAACACGCCGACATGGGGTAAAAGCTAGTGGACCACACAGAAGGACATATGGTAGAGCAGGCACTATTATACCAACAACTCCTCCTTGTCCACATCTATCTATCTATCTATCTATCTATCTATCTATCTATCTATCTATCTATCTATCTTTCTGTCTGTCTGTCTGTCTATCTGTCTATCTGTCTGTCTATCTGTCTGTTTGTCTGTCTATCTGCCTGTCTGTCTGTCTTTCTATCTATCTATCTATCTATCTATCTAAATATCTATCTCTCTGTTTTTCTATCTATATATCTATCTGCCTGTCTGTCCATCTATCTATATATCTATGTACATATACATATTTTGTGTGTGTGTTCACATGTATTTATATTTATATTTGTAATTAAAAATTAAAAACAAATGAAATACGAAGTGTACATTTTTATATTTGTTTACAAAAACTCAGATTCCACATCTGTTGCAGATAGATCCAGGTCCATTGTGGACTGCGCAGCAAACAAAGAAAAAAAGGATTGCACTGTGTATCTCAAACAGTACTTAAACAGGTAAAATCATTTGAAATGCTTGTCTAAAGCGAGGTAAATCTGGTAGAGTTCAACATCATGTTATCAAGAGCAATCTAACAAGGCCCTCCATTGGCTCAATCTGGCCCACGAAAGTGTCTGTTGTTTCAATTTTGATCAGTTTGTTTTCTCCCCCTCCCCCTTCTTTTCATGCATATGAATATTTCACACCAAATGATATTTAATAATCTTCATGTTAGTAACTCCATCTGTCAAGCCATGGTGTCAGGCAAGCAGTATCTGTTCAGGAGTGCAACAGTCATGTCAGTGATGATCAACAATATTTCATTTCTTGGTACTGTTTTGAGATGTCCGTGAAGTTCTCCTTCACAACAAGGAAGCGATACTTGTTTCTCACCCACTGGATTAATGGGGCTCACTGGATACCTGCAAATTATAGACACATGCTTCACTTGCCTTCTGACATGAATAATACTTTAACTGATTGCTCAAAACCCCTTTGTAGCTGCTGCCGAATCTATAGTAATAATCAAAACGCAATGAAAATGACAAAGCAACACTTTCAATTGTAAATTTGTCATCAATAGAAATTGGCAAATGATGTGGCAAAGTGCGCTTCTCTTTCTCACATATATCTACCCTCTTGCTTGCTTAGTCTATATGTTAGTATGTTGATGAGAAACTGATCTCCACCTGTAATATTGCGCGTGTATTGTGTACATTTTCAGATAGATGACACCACTCTCTCTGCCAGAAACCTTACTGTATAAACATAAAGTTGTTCATGGTGACACTTGTTTAAGTGCCAAGTTACACAGAAAATTTATTTAAGTACATCAAAATTTTTCCCTTTTACAAATTATATCTTTTAACTATACGCTTGTTAGTCTACAATGAATTGAGTGGTACATCCTCCATAGAATTTGGTTTTCAAAATTGTTTTTTGACACATAGTTATAACACACGAAATCGAAGCATCTTATCTCGATCCCAACATAAAACAAATTACTTTTGCCAAAGTGTACTCCATACCGGTCCACAATTATATAATTTAGTGCCTTATAAAATTAAAGATGCATTTTCTGTCTTTTCCTTTAAGAATAAACTCAAGTACTGGCTATTTGATGAAAATATTGATGTTTACGCGCACATATATCCCCATAGAACACAAGAACAGAACACAAATTAGTTAATGTCTACTTCTTCCTGTCTTTGTTAAGAGTTTTACTTCACTTCACCATGTTTTTGTACTATAGTGAAATTGTTATAATTCATATACTTAATTCATGTCAACTTAAAACTTGTTTGATTATTATTATGTTTCTTATGTGTAATGTTGTAATTTAATCTTTATTAACAAAGTTTAAGTACATGTATCCCAACACATAGTTTATTTTCAGTTGTTGGATGGTGGTACAAGGCATAGCCTTCTAGCCATCCTCTCACCTATTATTTTGTTGTATCTATAATTTGTACAAAACTTTTGTTGTGGAAATAAACTATTGAATTGAATGTAAGTACTAGTATCTCTTTCATCATCTTCATCGGTACTTGTCTGGCTTCGCGAAGAATCCATTCTCTGATCTTGTAGAATAATATCTTGACATCCTGTTACGAATGTCACAACGAAACAACAACTGGACCGTTTTCCTGACTGTGAACAGCATGGTGGTGGAGGCGGCCCAGTAGATTTGTGTCGCAGGGACTTTGTGCTGGACGTCCCATCTGATGTTGCACGAGGCTTACGGTCTGTTGTTTGCTCGCAACAATCCAGTATGGCTTGATTAAGGAACAAATCTTATATAAAGATACCCAGACACCGTTTAGTTCCACATCTATGATATTTCTGTTTCTATAGCATGTATGCAGGGTAGACAGTGCTTTTAACTTTTTGCTGTAAGATATTTAATCATATTGTTAACCGAAATGACCCAATGGACAAAGAGTACACATTTGAAGTGCCAAGTGTTCAGATCTTGAAAAAATCAGATTTGTTTGTGTTACCAATATTTTTTAAGCTGATATTCCTCTATACACTCTGGAGTCCCCCTGTTGCGACCCTACCATGAACAGACTGCTTCTCTATTGCACTTGTCTTTGATCCGTCTCATAAAATTAGAGATATCTTAACACTTTGTATTCTCTGTTTAGGCCACTACTCTGGTCAGACCTAATGTTGTGTTAGGCACAGGGTTTGTACTAACGGAGGGGCTTCACGAGCCAATATGTGATTTAATTAAAGGAAACCATTAGATGTAGAATTATTTCTCTCCATAAGGATGTAGCACGACCTGGTGCAGAAAACGGCATATGCTTTTCAAAGTACTAAAATTCCGTTTGTTAATCGCTTAGTTATTTTCAAGTACCATATTTGCTTCAGTGTGGAGAAAACTGCTCAGCAAATGCGGCCTTTCTGTCCAAATTAGACATTTCTTCACAGCTACACGTACGTAAAAGTACAGAAACACATGATCCATATTCCTTAATTCCAAACCCAACGATGACGGCACAGAGATTTCAGACTTGCCAAAGCATCAACATTTCTTTTCCAATACTAATGTGAAGAAAGACTTATAACGTCATTATCTTGCATATCACCCTAAAGAGGGTACAGTGGGCTATCCAGCTCCACATGTTATAAGTGACAGTCCGAAAAAATTGCATGTGCGTGTATGTAAACATGGCTTTTACAACTGTTGTACATGTAAATGCAAACTGGTTATTTTCTGTAGCCCATGCTTTGAATTCTTATTGTATTTGATTTTCAATGTTTTCTTCTTTGAACATAAAAGATTTTTATAACACGTGCATATATAAATCCGTCATCCATTGCCTTGCACGTTGTGCCTGGTATCTTTACATATTTGAGGTAAAATATGTAAAAAGCACAACAGGGTCAACAGTGTTGAAATTTAATTCTTCTATGGTAAGAAATATACAGAATGTAAATGAATTTAGAATTTATGTATTGACGATCACAATTCGTTGAGTATAAAAGGTTTGTTATGTGAAACCATAAATGTGGAAGACGGATATGACAATTAATGATTTATTACAGACCAAAAGGAATATTAATGACTTGGGTATTTTGTCTCAAGAGGTACAATGTATATTCTTTGCAGACGATACCAGTTTTCTTTTTAGTGTTTCAAATTCTGATACCGTAAAGCATTAATGAAACAAGATGTCAAACGGTATTGTCCGCTGGGTTCAAAAAATATAAGTTAACAGACAAAACAAACTTTATCATATTTCGGGTTCACAATAACAAAAATGCCTCTACCAGTTTTCCCATTGGTATAAGTGGACAAACATTAGTTGAAGTTGTAAAATTCTTATGTTTGTCGTTCGACAAAGAACTTAATTGGAAAGAACATGCTATATTCATTTCCAGAAAAATTAGCAAATTGATTGGAATGTTCAAAGAGGTCCGATATAAATGTGGCAAAAACGTGCTGATCTGACTGTGTTATACTGTGGTGTACCTTTTTTTATCCACTGTTAGACATCATGGGCTATCACGTATCTCAATGCCAATTATTTGTCCTTTCAATATAATTTTTTTTTAATTTCAAAGTTTACATATGTACCTTGATGTTTGGCTTAAGTATAATGTGAAATCATGTCTTGGTCCTTCCGTTTACAAAATTGTGTATTCTATAATCTCAACCCTTTATAACTGTAACACTAGGCAAGTAAAAATTTTAGGCACAGCCATACAGGACCAACTTGGGTTAGTTTACAATACTAACTCATGGTCCAAACAAATGAAAAAAAGCTTGACCTTATCCCGTTCTACATTCAACCATTATACATATGTTTAAGAAACGCCCTAAATTATATACTCTTGACAACCAGTAACTGATTTTAAAATATACTATTGAGTTCAGGTTATTCTCGCTATTTTATAAGTTGATGTTAATTCTTGTAGTTCCTCGGTGGTCTTTCAGACCTATAAGCCCCTTAGCGTTCCCTTCCTTCAGTGGAAAAATAATGTTAATTTGTTTTTCTCATGTTTTATAATGACCAACTGCATCAATTTTCACCTTCTTTAAAATGTGTCTCTCTCTCTCTCTCTCTCTCTCTCTCTCTCTCTCTCTCTCTCTCTCTCTCTCTCTATCAATCAATATACTTGATTTTTTTATAAATCAAACAATACAATACAACAGTATCTAGGTGCAGCAGAAATATGTTCTTACTGATTAGCCAGCAAGAAATACTAAGTCAGTTTGAAAAGAAACAACTCATTCTTTAACGTTTATAGCAATCCATGCAAGAAAAACTAGAAAATATTTCTCAGAGACGTATATTAAATGATGCAGGAAAGACTTGATTACAAAGGTAAGGCTGCGCTTCACTAATGAACCAGCTAGACTGAAAAGGGGGGCTATATGCTATACATTTCTTCCATGTTGAAAAAAATAAACCCATATTGCGTCAAATTACTTAGAATTATCACGAAATAATAGCAAATCCAGAACATACGGTAAGGAGCAAAGTGCTAGTTTGTAAAATCCAGTTTTAGCTACCTTAAATACTGAGTACAATCATTCCAAAGCAGCTAGGTAAGCTTTTGATAGAGGAAATCTCGAAACCGTACACAACACCGCAAAATGAATTTTGGCAGTCAAGCAATTGGTTTAGCAGTTTAAAGATATTTCTTGAAAAAAAAAGAAAAAGAAAGGGAAAAAAGACAAAAAAACAAATAACAAAATCAAAGGAAGATGACCATTTCAACAAAGTTGGTAGACACACACCCAATGAACGTACCCACCAAGTTTGCAGAGAACATTCCAGAAGTATCCCTATAAATTTTGAAAGAATTTGCATTGCAATTTGGGGGAAAATTTTGGAAACATCAAGCCCATGGGCCTCATACTCTGCTGACATAGTATTAGATGACCATCACCAAACAAAAAGACCATGATGGGATTGTGCTCAGCTGACAATAATGATGGTGGTAATGACGGTGATGACTTCAAGGTCACGCACATACTGTGTGACCTGACCTACCACTGTGATCATGGTCATGTGTGACATGAAAGCCCTATTTCAAAAAACTACAAATTAAAAACTGGACACAATTCATGACAATAACCCCGTGACTTGGTAGTGCAGTCAATATGGTGTTTATAAAAAGAATGTACTCTGGCTCACAGAATGGACCACCAACAAGTAAAATTCTGGCTAAATTACCTATAAGGTTATCAGCTTTAGAGATCTTAATTCACAACACTGGTCCTTTGGCCTTCAGAATCATTTCAGAGTTGCACAAAAAGTGAGCAAGCCTTGGTCCAGAAGTGTCCCCGTAAAACATATACTTTTCCACACAAAAATTTGTGTATAGCTTCAGGAGTCCCAGGACAATACAGTTAAAGCCCAGACATGAAGTATATGTCAATATTGCTGAGTCATCAAAAAAGGAAAAGAATTGCTATTTCAAATTTAAAAAAAAAAAAGAAATATCTCAGGCAGGGGTGTGATCATTTCAATATATTCGGCAGGGAACCATCCAAGTGCATTCTAGTGAATTTGGTTAGTGCTTTTGGAGAATACGTAATAAAACGGAAGTTTATTAGGACATTCTTCATACATTTACTTAGTAATCATTGGGAAAAAAATGTCACAAATCAGGGATTCTTTGGCTTTGCCACATAAGAAGATATGAAGACTTTCCACAAGGAGCATTTCCAATTAGTTTCAGCATAATCTGAGGGACATATTTGGAGATGATGTTATAAACAGCAACAACAGGTAGTAAAAAAACTGCAAGTTTCCGTTTCAACCTGCATTGAGTTACATGGCAATCAATAGAAAGACATGCATTAATCGACAGGTACCGAAACCGAAAAAATCTGTAAAAAATCAGAGATAGAGCATCACCTCCCAGTGAAAACTTTCCATTAACCCTCCCACAAGCTATATTTCCACCAAGGTGCAAAACAACCTGAGTGACGGTTCGGCAGAAAAAAACAAAAATGGGGAAAACACACATACATTCGTGAAAAATTGAAAAAAGTGCCCCACCACCTATTGAACTAATAAAGGTCTGAGGGTCCCCAGAGGTATCTATATGAAATTTAAAAGGAATTGGCTAAGTGCTTTCGGAGAAAAATGTTTCAGATTTGTAAAAATTAAAATAAAATCCCTAAAGCTTGACCATATTATAAACTTGCTAGAGACTTGCCCAAGGTTTATTCCGCTTAAGTTTGAAATGAATATTGTTTACAGTCTTGCAGTACATGTTGAAGATGTGGATTTCGATTGCAAATTCGCATTGACTTACATAGTAATCAATAGGAATGCATGCATCAACCGAAAAGTATTTAAATGTCAACATTCATAAAAGAATGAGGGACCCACAGTATCACAAGTTAGCGAAAATCTTTGCTTATTTCTCCAGCTACATATCCATTAGATTTCAGAACAATTTCAGCTGTAGTGTTAGAGAAAAAAAGGCAAAAATTGCTTTAACACACGAAAGTGCGTTACAAAATTGAAAAAAAAAAAGCAGGACCATCTGCTTGATAAATTCCAAACTGGCAGAAGACCTAAAAAGTGTCCTTATGCAATTTCAAATCAATTGTCAGAGTGGTTTAAAGGAAGATTTTTTTTTTTTTAAAGATCCCCCCCCCCTCCAAAAAAAGGAAAAGAAACCAAAATATTCATGAAGTATCTAAAACGCAATGAAGCATAGTCATGTGAACAAGCTTTGAAGAGACCAACCCAAACTACATTCCCACCAAGCTACAAGTTAACCTGGTTGTTGTTTTGGAGAAAGTGAAAATGTGGGTTTCCATTGCACCCCCGTTGACTTACGTAGTAATCAATAGAAATGCGTGCAATAACTCACAAGTACTTGAATTTACTGCGAGGGCTCTAATGAGACATCACAAAATCACGAAAAATACTGGAGTACGACCATTCGAATAAGCTTGGCAGAGAACCACCTAAGGTACACCCACCAAATTTGAAAATAATCGGTTTGATGGCATTTAAGAGGAAGTCAAAAATGTGAATTTTTATTGCAATCCGCATTGACTTGCATAGTAATTGATAGGAATGCACCGGGTAAGCACCACATACTGAATCGAAAAAAAAATCGTTGAAAATCAGGATCCACGGTATCACCATCTAGTGAACATATTTGTTTCCTGTTTTCACAAGCTACATATCCCCCAAAGGTTTTAGCAGTTTCAGTAACAGCTTTGGAGAAGTTGAGAATAGCTTTAAGACCAAAAAAAAATTTTTAAAAATTAGCAAAAATTACAGGGTTACCTCTGTGTAATCAACACGAATGCATGCATCAACCGACAAGTACACATGACAAAGTCGTTAAAAATCAGGAAACCAAGGCATTGCTACTTTGTGAGCAACTTTGTTTACCCATCCCATAAGCTACATGTCCACTGTGTTTCAGACCAATAGTATTGACTGTTTGAGATAAGTCGCAAGTAGCTTTAACACAAAAATGTTTTCATTTAACAGAAAACTAAAATGCAGCACCACCTGTTTGTTTTTGTTTTGTTTTTTTTTTTTTTGTTTTTTGTTTTATTTTTTGTTTTGTTTTTTTTTTTTTTTTTTTTGTTTTGTTTTTTTTTTTTGTTTTTTGTTTTTTTTTGTTTTTTTTTTTTTTTTTTTGTTTTTTTTTTTTTTGTTTTTTTCTTTTTTTTGTTTTTTTTTTGTTTTTTTGTTTTTTTTGTTTTTTTGTTTTTTTTGTTTTGTTTTTTTTGTTTGTTTTTTTTTTTTTTTTGTTTTTTTTGGTTTTTTTGTTTTTTTGTTTTGTTTTTTTGTTGTTTTTTTTTGTTTTGTTTGTTTGTTTGTTTGTTTTTGTTTTTTCTTTTTAATATTTTAAAAAATGCTTTACTTATTGAACTGTATAATTGTGAATTCGGTATTAGAATTGGTAAAGACAAGTACAATAGCTTTGTATATTCAGGTGACCTCACTTTGTTCTCATCAAGTATAGCAGGTCTACACCAACTCATAGATAAGTCTGTCACATACGCTTGTAAGTGATTTCCCTCTGGATTAGCTTAAACAAAAAAATTACATATTGGCAAATGTAATTTCACAACTATTTCACTTTGGTTTCCAGGTGAATATCATAATACTATTAATCTTTTTACCGAAATTAAATTATCAGGAATAACTTACAATGCTAGTGGATATGAGCAACGTAAAAGACATAACCAGTACTGCAAGGCAATTTATTTATAAGTATCATATTGTTGGAAGAAGTTATCCAGAGTTGTGAACAGAAAGTTTAAAATATTCATGGGAAAGTGTTGGCGTCCCCGCCTGGACTGCATACATCTGTCCAAGTCTTATTTTAAAGAACTGGAATCAGTCCAGGGTTCCCTGAGGCCTGGGCAAAAGTTCACACCCTTCTGCTTTGTTAAGAGCACTCGACACAGAGCCTGTTTCCGAAATTATTTAACGGGATGATATTGCTTTGGCAAAACGACTTTGTCAAGTTCAGTTCCTTCGCTAAATATAATTATACATGATTTTATTACACAAATCCTTTGCGGGAAATCTGTGAAAAATATTATTCTTGTCAAACTCATATCTTATGGGGTTTCCCTCATCTCTATACTTTTGGACGATCCATGTAAGACTCACATCGGTCGGGGCCAGAGACCCTGACTCACTCATAGGTATATTTCTCCGGGGACGGAACAGGTAATTCTCTCCTGTCACTACAGAGCTCACCTAACTATAATAACCCGGCCTCCCGTGAGCGGAACCTGGTGAAACTTCTCACCCGTGTCATTGAATAGCTATCTGTATTCATGTATTTACATGCATACTGACAGTTGTTCATTACTATATCATAATATATATATATATATATATATATATATATATATATATATATATATATATATATATATATATATATATATAATGTTCGTAACGAGCGGGACTCAACCTGTACACTTTGGCACCAGTCGCCAAGCTGAAATGGGATGTGTATGTGTGTATGTATATATACACATACATACATATTGAGTCAACATTTCGACGGAGTTTGGGTCAGACCAGGGCAGGCAATCACTGGTTCCCCATCCCTGCTG
Source organism: Hermodice carunculata (assembly GCA_964020975.1). Classification (NCBI taxonomy): domain Eukaryota; kingdom Metazoa; phylum Annelida; class Polychaeta; order Eunicida; family Amphinomidae; genus Hermodice; species Hermodice carunculata. The sequence goes on from OZ026618.1 coordinate 5,815,088, forward strand.
GGGCTGGCTCTTTCCAGAAGGAACGTTTATCTTTGGGATAGCTGGAGCGATTCATTTACTTTTGGTGCAGCGCTGTCTGTCTGCGCTGATGATTATTGCAAATTTCGTGTGTCCGGGCGGGGGAGCCAAAGTCTGTACTGGGTGTTTTATCTGAGGTTTGACGCATACTGATATTACTCTTATTTTACTGTCTTGGTTTTACTTCTGTTCCTTGTGTTCATTTTGCTGATATGTCTATTCCTTATGATATGTTGCTGCTTTTTATTATTTCGATGTATTTATCTGCATTCTTCCCAATTTCTGGGAGTTAAATATAATTTTTATTATTATTATTATTATTATTATTATTATTATTATTATTATTATTATTATTATTATCATTATCATTATCATTATCATTATCATTATCATTATCATTATCATCATCATTATTATTATTATTAAAGAGGAACTAGTGATTTAAAATGGTCCTTTCAATCTTTGAAATGCTCTACATTAACTACAGACTTTGGTGTTTCCAACGCATATAACCCTACCTACTTAAATCCCAAATTCCATCAGTAGTGCCAAACATAAAAAGATAGATGGTAGGCCTCACTGTTTGGATCGCCCGCCTTGTCAGCCAGCTAAGTTTACAGCGATATTAATCAGATAAAAGTAAATATAACTATTAAATGCCCACATTTCAATCCACATGGACGAAACGAGTGACAGTGCTGTTTACGCCATTCTCACGCAGCCTCAAGAGCCCCTACATTCATTTCGTCCATGTGCCTTGAAATGCGGGAGTTCAATTCTTAAATGCCGAATGACAAATCCCATAAACCAAAAAAAAAAAAAAAAAAAAAAAAACCTAAGCATGGAACTGACAAAATATCGGAAGATTTGCCGAACGGCTCAGTCGAGAAGAGCTATGTTAACGAATTTTAAGAAAAACGTAAAAAAAAAAAAGAAAAAAAGGAAAAGAAAGAAAGAAAAAAAGAAATCCTCAAAAATATGTAATTGAGAGCTAATGAAAACATTTTTTTTTGCCTCGATAACTATTATTGTTTTCTTTGCAGGTTTGCTGACAGCCAAGAAACCAATGTCGTTAGTTTATAAGCTGGCGTTTTTGTTTTTTGTTTTTTTTTTGTTTTTGTTTTTTTGTCTTTGCTTAATTAACAGAGACTACGCATGCAAATCGTCGATGCCATCTTTCCCCCCCAAAAATTTGTGTCAAGATTACCTTAAACCAGGTCAAACACACTATTTATTTGGAGGGGAAATTGATTTTTTTGTACACCCAGGCCATGACCAGAAGTTGCCCTGTTTCAACGATCAAACTATACAAGCTTTAATTGCAGAGAAAGAAAGGAATGGATTGAGCAGCCTACTTGAGTGTAAAGATTTTCTGGCTCTTCCCATTCAATGGTTTGATCTTTTGGATGAAGAGTATCGTGTATTTGTCGCAGAGTTGCTCAGGTGTGTCGAGTAAATGTCGCATCGGGATTTGACTTTTCGGGATTACATATTACCAACACCGCCGGAAGATATATTTAAAGTGATTTAAACTCATCATCATTGATATTTATATGTACGTGCTGAAACACACATGATCTCGCAATTTTTGTGATGGATTGACTTTTTTCTGACCGGATTCTGAGCAGCACACATGGTGTATGCTGTATTTTGGCATTTGCATGTGCGTTTCTGTGTATGCCTCCGTGTGCAGTGTTTGAGAATCATCATCTGTCAGTTTGGAATGAAAATGTCTTAAATTTTGGGCCGCGTGCTTGGGTTTCAACTCGAAAAATTCCGTTAAAACAAAATCATATTGAAATAATCAGCTGTCAAGTTAAATGATTTCTAAGGAGATTTTAAAAAGCGATGACCTATTTGGAAGCAAGTTTGATCACAGCCACTCCATTCAAGTTTACTTTCGTTCTTTTTATTCCTTAAAGATATAAAAAAAATCATAAATGTTGTCCAAACTACCTTGATTTGATACCTAAAATTGAGACAATATTTTGCGCTATGATAGATGCACATTAGGGCATGCACTTTAATCACATGCAGAAATGTAGATTTAAACATGCTCGCTGGAATTTATCCTGTACAGAAAGGACACTGTGCCACAAAAAGCTAAATTATGTATTACAATGGAAACTATTTGGCAGTTAGTGAAAAGAATATGGGGATTCAAATGTTTAAATATAAACTACCGATCCGGGGTTCGTGTACTTCTCGAACGTTTTTTTTTTTTTTGAAAAAAAAAAAACCTTCTCTGTGTCTGAGTGGAAACAGGACACTTGCTCTACAAGTTGACGCAAACGTCAGTAACGTAAGCGACTCTCTTTGAAATGACACATACGTAAGAAAGGAAACAATTTTTGATAATAAAAGTTGTTAACTTTTAATTCTGCTTATTCGGCATGCGTGGTAGATAGCGTTGCTTGACAGTATTAAAACTGTTTGGATGAAGAAGCAAGTTTAATTTCAGTTCGAAGGAGTGTGTTCAGAGTAATTTCATTTTAGTTTAAAAAAGGTTCAAAAATGCGATTTTTTTCCTTTAAAGCACAAATTTACTGTTAGCAAATTTGATTTCCTTGTTATTTCTTTGACACCAAATCTTGTCCACAGATTTTCTCCGAAATTAAAGTACACAGGAAAACTCCAAATATGGTATTGGCATAGCTCTGCAAGAAAAGGTGAGCACCTGATTTTAAAAACTCAAGATGTCTAAAATTATGCCAATTATATGCAAATGGAATTTCAAATCTCTCATAAAAAGTATAACAGCTTAACGCATAACCCCACCACCTACCTACACATCTATGACAAATAAGCACCAAATAAATACTAGAATAGACCAGTTCATAGGACTCGGGTTTATTCGGTTCACTTCGGGAAGCGCCCCCGCTTAGTTTACATTTTGTGCTCGGCCAAGCTGGCCGGATAACACGTGAAAGGATAAGAAAGTAAAACACTAGACATGCTTGGATTTAACGAAAAATCAAATCATCAGCAAACTATAAATGCATGTTTCACTACTGATGTGACATTTTAGGTAAAAGATTTGCACTGTTCAGCACAATCCATGCTTTAATCACTGGCGTTGGCCGTGGCATCCGTTGTAAACATGTGACGACGTGGGCCCGACTCGGCTACTTGCTGATTGGACAATCAGGCCAACAATGGAATGCATAAATAATTACGGTCCGGAAAAGTTCGGTACAACTCGGTATGAACAGGTCTACTCCAGAAATTTTCGTACTCGCGTTTGATGAGCGAAGTTACGATGCGCAAAGGCGGATCGGAAGATTGAATTAATCTATAATTACCGTTCAAGTGCACATGGAGAGTCCATTGGTTGGCATTAATATGTGTATGGGACTTTTAATATAAACAAGTGGCGTATGTTTTCAGTATTGCCCAGTTTCTCTTGCGGCGCCGGCGATCGATGTGATGCGAAAACATCAAAGATGCACAATGCTATTATATGACACTGGCCAGGTTTTTTCGGGGGGGGGGGGAGAGAGTCAAGGGCATTTGAAAATTTGATTATTTAATATCTTGAAAAGTATTACAGCTAGAGATACCAACCCAACTTATTGATTAATGCCTTCATGTCATTTCGTGTTGTGGACAGTCGATAACAGCCTGGTATGGCGATTTATGTAGTCCAAGGCAAGCAAGTGACAAATGTTGGCTTTTAAAAATTTGGACAACCCTGTGTACACTTTTCCTTCTCCAATAAAAGCAATTTTACACTGTTTTTCCCTTCTTTTTCTGTTTCCCTTGTGTAACGTACATGCAGGAGAAATGCTAATCACTGGAAACCAAAGGCATGCAGATATAATTGTGCCTCAAGTATTATATGTAAGAGAAATGCTGTTCACTGGACACCGAAGGCATGCAAATATAATTGTACCTTTAGTATTATCTGCACGGCAAATACTGATCACTGAAAACCAAAGGCATGCAGATATGATTGTACCTTAAGTATTAGGGTCACAGAGGCAGGTAAATCAGGTAAGTGGAAACCTATATACAGGGGAACCCTGAAGAATCTGGCACAAAAATATGGATGTCAGGTTAGTGGATACCTATACATATACATATAGGTGTACCCTGGGGGAAGCTGACGCCAATGTACGGATGTCAGGTAAGTGGACACCTACATATAGGTGAACCCTGGGGGACGCTGACGCCAATGTATGGATGTCAGGTAAGTGGAGACCTACATATAGGTGAACCATGGGAGAGCTGACGCCAATGTATGGATGTCAGGTAAGTGGAGACCTACATATAGGTGAACCCTGGGGGAAGCTGACACCAATGTATGGATATCAGGTAAATGGACACCTACATGTAGGTGACTCAGAGTGTGCAGTTGGGACGTACAGCAGGTGTCTTTGGTCTTACTCTGCATCCCCGTATGCCTCTGGGGGGACAGCAATAATAGAAACCTTGATTGTGGCGAATTAAGCACTATATTTCTAACTATTTTCAAGATTAGCTAGCCTGATCAGCAGTATGTGTCGATATACATTTAAAAATCTCGCTATCAAGATGCCAATTGAGCCATGCATTGTCATGATTTTGTAAACTGAATGTATCAAATATGAATTTGCATTGAAGGCTCGTGAGTCACATTTACAATAATTCCTGGGGACTGTTAGAGTCTCTGGAGAGAAAGTAGGCGTGGTTTATCATGTGACCGGATAAAGAAGTCCATTTTCAGCGACTGTTTACAAAAGCAGAATAAAACAGAAAGCATCAGTTCATTATTGCGTGCCTGCAGAGGCCACACACGACCACTGACATTTCGGAATTCCTTTTTTTTAATGCATGTTTGTATTAGAAATGTCTACGTTTTACATGCCAGAACATATAATACACAATTGACAGACAGCCATTCCTTATGTGCCAAAATAACCAGTTTGTGTTGCACCAGGGAGACTTGGAAAAAGGCTGTTGTAGCATGATATGTTGTGCATTTTCAGATGCGCTCTCTGGAGGTGGTACAATGAGACACAAGTCACAGGGCAATATTTTAGTTATCGTCGTTTGTCGCCTGACATTGTCTTTTGTGGCACAAACATATATCATTCGTCATATGAAATGAAGTTTATTGACTGCACCACATATAATTGGTAGCAATTTGTCATACACATAACAGATACAAACACTGCATTAAACATACAAATTACATGATACCAAACACCACAATACAACAGAAAAATCTAAACATAAATACAATTGACCAAGAGCTGCTTGAAAACAGGTTGTTACATGATATGGTGTGCATGTTGAGATGCGCCCTCTGGAGGTGGTACGAGACACATGTGTCTTTGGGGGCTTGCTACTCTGCAAGTTCACAATATCCGGGGTAAACGCCTGGACGTAAACATGAACAGAAAGCCTACTGTCTGTACTGATTGGCCGTTTAAAAGATCTAAGGGGGGGGGGGGGCTGACTGGACGAAGTGTTTGGACGAACACATGATTTGGTATTAGGTCGTATAGGTAAGTAAACTAATTTTGTTTATCATTTTATATAGTAGTAATAGTTTAATAAATTTTCTCCAGGCATTAAGTGGCTTCCACCCAATTTCTGCCAGCAGGCACTCGCGAGAAGTAAATTTTGCAGCTCCAGTACAAATCCAGGCTACTTCGTTCTGTAAACCTTCAATCTAATCTGACAATTCTGAGGTGCAGTTGTCAAAAAGAACGCACCCATGCTCCATGATAGGGAGGGAAAAAGTAATATACAACTTTTTCTTGTGTTTTCTTGGAAAGTGTAAATTTCGGTCGCTTGAGGAGCGCAAGGCGTTTGTTATGTTTTGTTTCGATGTGGTTTATATTACTGTGCCACGTTAAGTTGTGGGATATTGTTATACCTAGATGAGAATAGCTTGTGGTTTCTCGTATTGTGGAGCTGCTGAGATACAGTGTTGGCTGATTCACTTTAACCGCTTCAGGAGCCAAATTTGGACTTACTCAACAGCTTGTCAATGCGCCGAGAGACGCTGTTGCCCTGGGGTATTATCTCCGGAACTATAGGCATACTGGTACTTGAATGAAAGGGATTTTTACGAGGAATACGAGTCCGGGATCCTAATGATGATTCAGACTTGTTTGACTTAAGCAGATCGACTTCAGACGTGATTGGCACTGACAGTTTATACGTTTACAGGTTAACAGCAGGGAAGGGAATTTAGGGCATTCAAGGAGACACGCCAAAGTCTGCCCCAATTTTGAAGGTGCCAAATCAGGCACTCATATGAAGGTATTCATGAGTGCCTGATGCCTTGGGGTCATGAATTATTACTTGAAAACTTGTGTCATCGGCAAAGAGTCTGATGTCTCAAGTGATATTGTCAACAATGTCATTTATATAAACCAGTAACAAAGGACGCGCGCGAATGGAACCCTGTGGGACTCCAGCCTCCATGGGCAGGGACGGATCCAGACTCTCTCTAAAAAAAAGGAGGGGGTCTAATTGCGAGTGCCTAGGGCACGAAGCTCACAGAGGGGCGGGGTGGGTGGGTGTCCAGTATACCTCCCTTGGAAATTTGAAAAGTGATACTATGAGACGCGTTTTTCTGGCATTTGAGACTATTTTCACATGCACAATTTGATAATGAGACACACAAAATTCACTAACATGGGCTTTCCGTTACTTTTCATATTTCTTTTCAGGGCATGGTATACAGGGTTAAAAAAAGTCCCAAACTTTTACATGATGGCAGGACCAGTGCCTCAAAATTTCTACTGTCCCTGGTCTGCCCCCAATCATTCCAGTGAACACATTGAATATGACTGTGACAACATAATGACTGTAGGGCAGGACCAGTGCCTCAAAATTTCTACTGTCCCTGGTCTGCCCCCAATCATTCCAGTGAACACATTGAATATGACTTTGACAACATAATGACTGCAGGTTTTTCGTTCAAGTTGAATCATCACACTTTTTTTTTTGTTCACAATATTTAAAAAAAAAAACAGTGCAATCCGCAATCTGCATTTTGGCGAGCTCTGTTTCTTAAACTTGAAATGCCAGTGGATACAAATATTATCTATAGGACTGAAAAAAGGAGTTTATTTTATCCGTATGATTCCTTGTACTGCCTCTAGCATTGAATTATGTATATTGAAAGCCAAACCATCTAGAGCCGATACAACCAAACCAGAAAAGAACAACAAAGATCTAATAATTTTACTAGTAGGCCTACAATATGTACTCCTAGTTAGACTTCGGAAAGTCAAAATTCGAGCTGCAAAGTAACTTAAGGTGTCAAGATACAGATGTGTACATCTACGTTTTTGCTGCTTTTTATAAAAGGTGCAGCTTGATGAAGGTCCTCAGTGTTGAAGTGGCATAGTCTTGCTCTACCAATTGGTACACAGCACATTAGCGAAATATTGTGCTAATTGAATATATATGCCAACAAAAAAGACCCAGATAGACAGGTACTTTGAAAATTATCTATTTTTCTGTAAAATCCAGTCTGAAGTTCTAGAATTGATGCCTTTTGTTCCAAACACGATGAATCTAAAAAGATGCCCTCCAAATTGTCCCTATTAGGCCCATATTGGGTTGATTGCGTGTACAGAGCCTTCTCACCGTGCTTCGACTCCGGGCGAACAAAAGCATAACCTAACGCCGCTCAAATCCGCCATCAACAGAAATCCACAATATGAATAGCGCGGCGGTATTGGTCTGTCTACAAAGGCAACATATTGGGATACAGGTCTTCAATTTTAAAAGTTAAAGTTTTGGATATCCAAATTAGCAAATTTGAGCTTTGCCGTCTAATATTTTGACACCTGATACACATAAGAACAAATTCAGGGACACTGTTATGTGTCATAGAATTTTGAAGACATGGACCTTGTTTCCCCTGTATTTCCATGGAGTACTATTCTTAAATACACTAAATGAAAAAAAGCCATTTCAAAGCTCTTCCCTATGTGCCCAAAGCGCGCCGAGGAAAGCTGTTGACCTGGATTTTTTTATTGGGAGTATAGGCATGCTGGTACTTGAACGAAAGGTCTTTTGATGGGGAATTTCAAACTGGAATCGTTAAAATCCTTTAGATTCATCAGTGCAACTGAAGTTGAAATTGACAGTGAAAAAGTTAACCAGAATCAC